>JACYFF010031959.1:90734024-90745929 GCA_017589665.1 Selenicereus undatus
GATAGAATTGTTTATTGAGATAAACTCTATTAACTTGAAAAGTTTGACCTATAAAAGATGTTGATTTAGGAAAATCATTTTGTTTAAAACTATTTTCTTTTGAATGCAAACTTTCATTTGAAACTATATGTGAATGCCAAAGAGAATTGTATGATGTCATGCTAGTGTCATGCTAATGAGATCATAATGATGATGATGCAGATAAAGATGTCATGATGATAATGATCTAGACAAGAGACCTAAGATGATTAGTCTCAGGACAATCAACTAGACTAAAGACATTAATCAACACATAATAACACAAAAATATGCACTTATCTCAGACACAATACAGCTAAGCAACCAGCCATGCAATGTGGAACCACAACGGGACCACCGTCACTCCAACCCCTTTAATGCCGAGACCACCATTCACCAGGATGACCAACGGACTTACTAGAGAGGCCATAAGGACTCACAGACGACTGACCAATGCTGTTAACCAACACAACTTCTAAGCCAATTATCCGGCTTAATTCCGTCTTTAATAAGGATATTTAGATGTCATTAAGGGTTAACTAACCTTCCTTAGGCTAAATGATTAGTCCTTAGACTAATCACAATGATTTTAGCCTAGATACATGATGGTAAGGTTAAAAAATAAAATAAGAGATGCACAGCACCTAAACACTTGACTAGTCTTGACTAAACACTTGGTTAACTTAGTTAACACTTGGGTAGTTTTAGTTAATTTGACTTGACTGAACACTTGAGTAGCACTTAGTTAAGACTTGGGTACTTGGTTAGACAATTGGTTAACTTGACTAAACACTTGGGTACTTGACTAGACACTTGGCTCTGATACCAGTTAGGGACATGACCGAGTGCAATTTTTATTTTTGAAATAAATTACAAAACAAGATTAATTAATAGTAAAACTTAATTAATAATTGATTAAAGCAATGAGCGTCTATTAAAGATGCAAGGTTTGAGTAGAGTAACATATATGAATAAAGATATGAATCCTACAAAGCTTTGGAAATTAATTATGAATGGGCCAAGCTTATAAATGAATAATAATGAACACTCAAGGACAAAAGAGGTCATGCATAAAACATGATTTGAGAATAGTGAAGGTTGTTGAATAAACTTACTGATGATATTATTGAATTCTGAGGATTGAGTACAAGATGCAAAGGATAAGGCTAAGAGAGAGAGAATGGGGAGAGTGATATGTATAAGAACGAGGCATGTGAGTTCTGAATTCTGCCTTATGCTTACAACTTTTGAGCCTTTATATAGGCCCAAAAGGTAAAGTATACAATACATAATATTTATTGCTACAGTAACTTGATAAGCATTCGGACATTTAAACAGTAAATGGATAAGATTGTTGAGTCGTGTTGAATGTTGATCTTATCTTGAATAGTTGTACGTGGATAATTTTGAATGGTTGACGTCTGACACGCTTATTAAAACTTGACAGTTGCCTCTTGATTTTTATTGTTGCGTGCTTGCGTGTCAAAGTACGTGTCGAATTGTAAGGGGTTTTAAATAAATATCAAGATGCAGTTGTCCGCCAACCATTCAAAATTGTCTGTGTACAACTATTCAAGATAAGATCAACATTCAAGATGACTCAACAATCCTGTCCATTTACTGTTTAAATGTCAGAATGCTTATCGTCTTGCTATAGCATTAATTATTATGTACTGTATATTTTGCTTTTTAAGCCTATATAGAGGCTTCAAAGTTGTAAGCATAGAACTTAGAGCTTAGAACTCATAACTCAACAGCCTCTTTCCTTTGTACATTAGCCATCTCCCTTTCCTTCTCTCTTCCTTATCTTTCTGCTTCTTTGTACTATTCATCTGCAATATTCAATCGTAGTAAGTTCATTCAACTACTTTCTGTTTGCAAATTTTCAATTCATACGTTATGCATGTTTTGTTTCTTTCTATTCCATCAATTTCTATCACTATTGATGTACTAAGCTAGGCCCATTCATATTAATTTCCAAAGCTTTGCATTATCCATTTATTTATTCATATCCGTTTCCTTGTTCATGCTTATTTATTTATTCAATTACTAATCAAGTTTTGTTGTTAATTAATCACTTTTTTGCAATTTATTTCAATTTTAAAAACATTGCACTCGGTCCCGTCCCCAATTGTTATCAAAGCCAAGTGTCTAGTCAAGTGCATACCCATGTGCTTAGTCAAATTAGTTAAGTGTCTAATCAAGTGTTTAGTCCAAGTACCCAAGTGTCTAGTCAGGATTAACTAATTGTTAACCAAGTTAACTGAAATTAGTGAAGTGTCATGTAAGGTGTCGTGCATCTCCTATTTTACTTTTGTTTAAACTTACCATCATGTATCTAGGCTAAAATCTTTGTGATTAGTCGAAGGACTAATCAATTAGCCTAAACAAGATTAGTTGACCCTTAATAACACATAAATATCCTTATTAAAGACGGAATTAAGCTGGACAACTGGCTTGGAAGCTGTGTTGGTCAGCAGCGTTGGTCAGCCGTATGTGAGTCCTTAGGGTGCCTCTAGTAAGTCCGTTGGTCATCCTGGTGATTGGTGGACCCACAGTGCATGGTTGGGTGCCTAGCGGTATTATGTCTGAGATAAGTGCATATTTGTGTGTTATTATCTATTGATTAGTGTCTTTAGTTCGGTTGATTATACTGAGACTAATCATCTTAAGACTTTTGTCTAGATCATCATCATCATGTCATCCTTTATCTTTACCATCTCATCAGCATGACATCTGCATGACATCATTATCATACAATTTTCGTTCACATTCATGCATGATTCCTAATGAAAGTTTGCGTGAAAAATAAACTGTTTTAAGCAAAATGATTTTCGAAAATCAACCTCTTTTTCAAATCAAACTTTTCAAGCTAATCAAGCTTATCTTAACAAAGAATTCTATCAATATTATAATCTGTCTCGTCGAGACTGGTTTTTCTCATATTTTTCTAAAGAGATGCAACAATTATTCAAAACTATTTATTATACTCAATTAGCTAAAATCGAAGAAAATATATCTTTGTTTGATTGGCTAAATGATTTCCGTTCAAACCATCAATTTTCTATTCCTAATTACAATAAGTACTATTGTGCTACTAAACGAAAATTATGGCACAATCTCCTCGCAAAGGAAACAACTATTTCCATTCAGTTTTCATTCAACCCTCGTCTTCTTCGACAAAACAAGAAATTCAAAATACTTTTGAAAATCCTCCTTTAAAATAAATACTCTTCACAGACACACTGTCGTGCAGTATTCAACCTGAAAGCTTAGATTCATAATCTAGCTTATCAGATAATTCAAATCCTTCTCAAACTACTAAAGACAATTTCAATAAAACCCAGTTAGAAGAAAATTCTATTAAGTCATAAATCATGCATTTTTTTAATAATTATTTTGATTATATTATATATATTATTTCGTCTAATTTACTTTATTTTATGTATTTTTCAGATTAAGCGTTAATCAAATAAAGAGGAGAAGAGAAGACGTCGAAGTTCAGATTTTACATGCTAAATTATCAAGTCGGTCCAAAAATAATGATTTATAGAAAAATATTATTTCCATCATGATTTATTTGGGCTAGGGTTACAAAACTATTACTCCTAATTGAAGAGAAACGAGAAGACTTGAAAGAGAAGGAGTCTACAGAGAAAAACCCTAGTAGAATAATGTTACAAAAACTCACGCCTAACCCCCTCAAACTCATCTTCACGCCACACATCATCTCTCCTAAACACATTCACTCCAAACCCTATCACCAAAGATCATCACCCTCATCACAACATCTTCATTATCACATCATAAATCATCACCATCATCAACGTTAATCACCATCATCATCCACGGCTATATTGTTTTGGTGCAGTTCTTCTATTTTTTTGAATTTTTTAATTTTTTTTGTTTGGTTTAGTGTTGAACATGAAGCCTTTAGTCAATTGTGGTGGTTTTATTTCTAATATGAGTGAGTAATTCCCTTGTACTTAGTATAGTCTATTTGAAACCATGCTAAATTAATTATTTTGAAATAAGTTTTATGCTTTATTGTCTAGTTGATTTTTATTCATGATTCGATAATGATTAGTATTTATCGTTTATAATATTCACATTAGATTAATTAGAATGCATACCAATTAGTTTAATATGAAGTCATATGATAGTTTAAACGGCTTTAATACGTAAACGTTATCGTCTTTTAGGCATAAGTATCACCCTAATTAATTAAGAATGGCTCAAACCCATATCTTTTAATTAGGTAATTATTATAGACCTTTGTTAAATCAATTTGCTGGTAAATTGGTTACAAGGCGTTAGATGATATTTTTCTAATACTTAATGCTCTAGTTTGATTAAATTCTTGTGCAGGTGTTAGGGTTATCAAAACTAGAGGGGTTTATATTGGGGTTGGACTTAAACAAACTATAATATAAGAAAATATGGGGAAGATCCGCCGATGGATGTCTTTTACAGTCTAACTCATGGATAAATCGATTTTTGTGTTGATGATAAATATTAATTTGCATGGTGGATATAGATTATGCTAAGTATTTTTCATAAATTTGGTGTCTTTGATAATTATTTGTTGCGTTTTAGTTAATTTCTTTAGTTTGTCAATTTTAATTCTTAAATTTATAAGCTTTACTATAAATTTCATTTTACACCCCCCAAAATATTATTATTTTTTTAGTGTTTTAGTATAATTAGTGTTTTTAGATTTTGAGTTTTTGTGTCTTTAAAATTTCATGTTTGATTTCTGTTTTCGATTTTTTAGTTTTAATTGGTTAATTAGAAATTAGGTTAATATTAGCTCTTTTAGGTTATTTCTAAAATTTAGAGCTTTTTTAGGTTAATTAAGTTTTTAAATCTGTTATAATTTAATTTTGTAATTTTTAGAATTGATCTGCTAATTTTTCATAATTGATTTCTAATTATTGTCGTAGTTTTGCCGTGTAGATTTTTCTATTTGTTAAATTCATAATAACTGTTTTAAAATTTTATTTTTGTATTTTAAAATTTACTCTTGGTCTACAAAATTAGTTTTTAGTTTATAGTTAATTTTAATATTATTTTTGTAATTCATTTAAAGCAGTTAATTAGATTATGAATTTTCTGTTTTGATTTCTGTTGTTTAATTCCTGCAATTTATTTTCTGTTTAATTTTCTGAAAAATAATTAGGAATGTTTTTTGGATGATTAGGTATTTAAAATACTATCCAGATTAACTAGATAATATTTAAAATAATTTTCTGTTAATTTAGTTATTACTTTTCTGGTTTGTATTTTTTCTATTTCTATTAAAAATCTCAAATAGTAATCAATTTTCTATTTTAATAATTTCAGAATAAATTAGGTTTTAATTTTCTGCTCTTATTTCCATAATCTTATTTTCATAATTCTTCGGATTGCTAAGGTATGATTCCGTCATCTAGTATATTGTTCTTGTGTTTTTCAGCTTCGACATCTTGTCTTTTGATGTATCTTAGTCAGCCCACGCCTGTGGCCCTAATTTTCCTCAGTTAATATTTTCACAAAAGTGTTATTCTTTAAAACATTTTCACAAAATTCTTTTTTGTGGGTCTCTTGGAATCAACCTCTCTACAGGTAGGAATGCCGTTAGAGGTAAGGTTGCCTATAGTTGGATCTCTCCAGATCCCACTAAAGCGGGACCCACACTGGGAGGTGTTGTTGTTGTTGTTATTTTCATAATTCTAGGATATCAGACTGTAATTCTCATATTCATAATTATTTGTTTTAATTAAGTTGGTTTAGTAATAAAATAATAAAAAGTTAGATTAAATAGGTTTAGACTAGCATAAATTATATCTTTCCTCGTGGATTCGATCCCTACTCCCCTGTGTTGTACCCTTATTTATATCTAGAGTAGTGGTGAATTTGTGGCTCAGCGACAAGCTCTACAAATTTTGGCGCCGTTGCCGGGGAAAGAAAATAAAATTGTTAGTTTACTTTATTTAATTTTACTACTTTCATTGTTCTGTTTTAACTCTAGTAGTTTATTTTTGTAAGTTGTTTAGTTTATGAGATTAAGATTGGACAATGCACGATCGAAGAGAAAAAGGAGCATACGTTTTAGGTGTTTGAAAGTAAAGCGATCAGGTCTGCTTAGCGGAGGAGCTCCTACTAGAAGATCCATGAACTCAATTGCGTCGAGCCAACGACAGTAAACAAATGCGCTAGTTGGGAGGCAACCCAACATTTTCAAGGTGGTTTGCATTTAATTTTGTCTTATCTTCATTATTTTCATTATTTTGCATGCATTAGGGACAATGCATAAATTAAGTGTGGGAAGGTGCATCCTGCATTTAGTTTCTGCAGTTTTCATTAATTTGTTTTTAGGAGTTAAAAAAATCAAAAAAAACAATTTTTTTTGTGATTTTCTTATAAATAATGCATGATATGAGTTTATGCTAGGTTTGCTTGCTTAAAAAAAAATTATTTTCTTAGCTATTTGTAGTTTATTCTTCTACGAGTGAAGACTTCTGAGCATGCCGGCTATCATTTAGAGAAGTTTGAGTTGATCCTTATATATTTCTTTAATGAGTAATTGTCATAATTATCCATCTTATTTGGTCATGTTATATAGCCGCTGTAGAGGTAATAAAATGACCTAACTCATTTCCTAGACTATTGAAATAGTAGAATAATTCATTAAAATTGTGACTTTCCTTGTCTTAAAAATTAAAAAAAAGGAGAAAAAAAAGAGAAAAAAAAAGGGTTAGATTACCAACATGGGTAGGAATAGGTAGCTCGGCACCTTTTTCCCTTAAGTTTAGGTCTCAAGTTGAGCCTTATGTATGGAGTAATCCATGATTGAGAGAGTCATATCCCTTTTTGGGCCGATCAATGACTCGTACCAAACTAACAGTTAATAAAAAAAAAAATAGTGATGAGAATAAATTATTAACTCCAGCACCTCCATTCGAATAAGTGTGAGACAGGGAGTGTTTAATTTCTAAGACCCTATATAGGCCTCGAATATGTGCTCAAATGGAGTTTGAAAGAAAAAAAAATAGAAGAAGAACAAGAAAAAAATTACAAGGCAAGCTTAGAATCAATTTCAATAAGTTATTCCTTCTAGTTCAATTGTCTTTATAGCCATACCGTACTTCAACTTTTCTATCGTAAACTTTTTAGACTTCTTGATTGGTATATGCGTGCTTAAAAGAGATAGATGATTATTGCTCTTGTTACTTCATTAAAGAAATGTTGTGAGGCTAATGAAGAAACTCTTTGAAGGTAGTTGGATGTCTAGTAGTTACCCACTTGTTGGAAGGAAAACTAATTAATTTTGAATAAAACTGTTTTTAAAGCAAGCAATGCCTAGTGTAAATTTCATATTTATGCGTGACTTTATAAGAAATAAAGAGAGTCAGTTTTTAGGTCGAGTCCCAGATTTCTTTACACGAGGACGTCCAAAGTCTAAATGTGGGGGAATTTGTTAAGTCATAAATCATGCATTGTTTTAATAATTATTTTGATTATATTACATATATTATTTCATCTAATTTACTTTATTTTATATATTTTTCAGATTAAGCGTTAATAAAATAAACAGGAGAAAAGAAGACGTCGAAGTTCGGATTTTACACGCTAAATTATCAAATCGGTCCAAAAATAATGATTTATGAAAAAATATTATTTCCATAATGATTTATTTGGGTTAGGGTTACAAAACTGTTACTCCTAATTGAAGAGAAACGAGAAGACCTGAAAGAGAAGGAGTCCAAAGAGGAAAACTCTAGTAGAATAATGTTATAAAAACTCATACCTAACCCCCTCAAACTCATCTTCATGCCACACATCATCTCTCCTACACACATTCACGCCAAACCCCTATCACCAAAGATCATCACCGTCATCACAACATCTTGATAATCACATCATAAATCATCACCATCATCAGCGTTAATCACCATCATCATTCACGGCAATATTGTTCTGGTGCAGTTCTTCTATTTTTTTTTAATTTTTGAATTTTTTTTGTTTGGTTTAGTGTTGAACATGAAGCCTTTAGTCAATTGTGGTGATTTTATTTATAATATGAGTGAGTAATTCCCTTGTACTTAGTATAATCTATTTGAAACCATGCTAAATTTATTATTTTGAAATAAGTTTTATGCATTATTGTCTAGTTAATTTTTATTCATGATTCTATAATGATTAGTATTTATTGCTTATGATATTCATGTTAGATTAATTAGAATGCATGCTAATTAGTTTAATACGAAGTCATATGATAGTTTAATAGGCTTTAGTACGTAAACATTATCGTCTTTTAGGCATAACTATCACCCTAATTAACCATGGATGGCTCAAACCCATGTCTTTTAATTAGATAATCATTATAGATCTTTATTAAATCAATTTGCTGGTAAATTAGTTACAAGGCATTAGATGATGTTTTTTTAATACTTAATGCTCTAATTTGATTAAATTCTTGCATAGGTGTTAGGGTTATCAAAACTAGAGGGGTTTATATTGGGGTTGGACCTAAACAAACCATAATACAAGAAAAAACGAGGAAGATCCGCTGGTGAGTGTCTTCTACAGTCCAACTCATGGAAAAATCGATTTTTGTGTTGATGATAAATATTAATTTGCATGGTGAATATAGATTATGCTAAGTATTTTTCATAAATTTCGTATCTTTGATAATCATTTGTTGCATTTTAGTTAATTTCTTTAGTTTGTCAATTTTAATTCTCAAATTTATAAGCTTTACTATAAATTTCATTTTAACCCCCCCCCCCCAAATATTATTCTTTTTTTAGTATTTTAGTATAATTAGTGTTTTTAGATTTTGAGTTTTTGTGTCTTTAAAATTTCAAGCTTGATATTTGTTTTCGATTTGTTAGTTTTAATTGGTTAATTAGAAATTAGGGTAATATTAGCACTTTTAGGTTATTTCCAAAATTTAGAGTTTTTTTGGGTTAATCAAGTGTTTAAATCTGTTAGAATTTAATTTCATAATTTTTAGAATTGATTTGGTAATTTTTCAGAATTGATTTCTAATTATTGTCGTAGTTTTGCCGTGCGGATTTTTCTGTTTGTTAAATTCGTAATAATTGTTTTAAAATTTTATTTTTTTGTTTTAAAATTTATTCTGTGTCTAAAAAATTATTTTTTATTTTATATTTAATTTTGATAATTATATTTGTAATTCATTTAAAGTAGTTAATTAGATTATGAATTTTCTGTTTTGATTTCTGTTGTTTAATTTCTGCAGTTTTTTTTTCTATTTAATTTTCTGAAAAATAATTAGGAATATTTTCTGGATGATTAGGTATTTAAAATACTTTCCAGGTTTACTAGATAATATTTTCAATAATTTTCTATTAATTTAGTTATTACTTTTCTGGTTTGTATTTTTTCTGTTTCTATTAAAAATCTCAAATAGTAATCAATTTTCAGTTTTAAGAATTTCAGAATAAATTAGGTTTTAATTTTCTGTTCTTATTTTCATAATTGTAGAAT
Organism: Selenicereus undatus; assembly: GCA_017589665.1. NCBI lineage: Eukaryota > Viridiplantae > Streptophyta > Magnoliopsida > Caryophyllales > Cactaceae > Selenicereus > Selenicereus undatus. Next base: position 90,743,538 of record JACYFF010031959.1, read on the forward strand.
ATCAGGCAGTAATTTTCAGATTCATAATTATTGGTTTTAATTAAGGTGGTTTAGTAATAAAATAATAAAAAGTTAGATTAAATAGGTTTAGACTAGCATAAATTATATCTTTCCTCGTGGATTCGATCCCTACTCCCCTATGCTATATCCTTATTTATAGTTAGAGTTGTGATAAATTTGTAGCTCTATGACAAGCTCTACAAATTCTAACAATTGTTCATTAAAATCCATCAACGTTGAAGAAATTCCTCCAACCAATTCTTCTCCTTTATTCAATCTATTTAATGTACCCTTTAAAGAAATTCCTTCAATTCCTTTAGAAAATTTAAGAGACAACAATAAAAAAGAAAACGAATTATTTTCAAAAATTTTCCATAACCTTGTAAGGCCCACCTCACCAAAAAAAACATCTTGTATTTATGAATCCTCCTATGATGTTCAACCTAAGAATTCAGATCCAAAATCTAATTATCTGGATAAATCAAGTCTTACACGATTATCAAAAATAATTCCAAAAAACTTCCAAAAGTAAAAACTCCATTTATGACAAAAAGAAATTTAAAAATATATGATTTAAAACCCAAAAGGTCTTATTCAAAACAAAAAATATTCAGAAAAGTGATATGTTTTAAGTATAGCAAAATAGGCCATATGGCCTATAAGAGGAAAAAATTACAAGTTAATAATCATAAACTTCAAAAGAAAAGACTCAAAATTACTTCTACTCAACCAGATTACTATTCCAAAAATCAAGAGAGCTTCAATCAAAGAAAATCAAATTCTAAATCCTTGCCAACCACCTATCATATTAACTGTAAAAATATTTCTATTCAAAATTCTTTAAAAGCAATAACTCTCCTTGATAGTGATGCGTACCAAATTTGCACCAAGGAGATATCAATTCCATTAATTCCATCCCAATATTACGAAGAAATCAAAAAACAACTTCCTAGTATTAATAAAAATCCATTTCAAAGTAAATACAAATTATCTAAGCCCTATATTTGTTATAAAGAATATTGTTTTCAAAATTCATTCAAACATATAAAGAAAAAAGATATTCTTGGCATCCCTTTTAGTACTCAAATCTATTTTTCAAACAAAAATCAAAATGATAGCCAAATCGATAATACGAAGCTTGCAGATAAAAACCTTCAAGAAATAATGCTTTTCCTTTTAATCTATAACGATTCAAAAGAAGCTCTTTACAAAATTCAAACATTTGATTCCAGTTGTTCTAAATCCTCATATGAAAATGTTACTCTTTGTCCTAACACTTGTAACGTTATTACCAAATATCAATCTTAAGAAAAACTCCTCTTCGATATCATCGAAAGGATTGAGGAATCACAAATCAAAAATCAATGCCTTCATGAGCTTAAAAGCTTATTACCCAAAAATAAAGTTATCAAATCAAGAATACAACCTTTTAGCCTAAGGCAATTGCCCAAAATCTTTGAAGGCAAAGGATTAAATCAACTCAAAGCCGAAGTTAAAGAATTAAAAATTCATATTGAAAAGCAAAATCTCCTTGAAGAATCAAATCCAATCCTTATTTCTCAACTTCAAGAGCTTGAAAAACAAGTTTCTTCTCTTGAATCTTCAAAACCTCATAATCAATCTCCTCCATCTTCTCCTAAATTAAGCCCATAAAATCAAAATCATAAATCATTCCTTTCAATCAAAGATTTTCAAAAATAGTATGTCAAAGATTTCAAACTTCATTCTATCGCTCTGCTAGATAGTGGTGTTGATATGAATTACATCCAAAAAGGTTTAATTTCTTCAAATAATTATGAAAAACCCAAAGAAAGAATGACTAGTGCTACTGGTTCAATGCTTCAAATTAATTACAAGCTTTCAAATGCATATATTTGCAATAATGAATATTGTTTCAAAAACGTTTTCATACTTGTCAAAAATCTCAAACAAAAAATTAATCTTGGAACTCCCTTCCTTATTCATATATATCCTTCAATTGTCAACTCCAAAGGAATTTTTTCAAAACGAATTTATTCAAATATTCTTTGAAAAGAAATCATATTCAAAGTTTCTTCTTCCATGAAAAACAAGAATATTGCAATTCTTCAAGAAGCTTCAATTCCCAAAATTATTTTTGCTAAAGAAAAAGAAATAACTTTTCTTCAAACAGAAATTATTCAAGCCAATGCTGAAGAACAACTTGATATACACACGATTCAACAAAAGATTCAAAAAATAAAGAATTTACTTGAAGATTATATTTGTTCCGATATCCCAAATGCCTTTTGGGATAGAAAGCAACATATAGTAGAATTACCATATGAAAAGGATTTTGATGAAAGAAATATTCTAATAAAAGCACGTCTTATTCAAATAAATAAAGAGCTTTTAGAATTTTGCAAAAAAGAAA
>JACYFF010031959.1:90781586-90792165 GCA_017589665.1 Selenicereus undatus
ATTATTATTATTATTATTATTATTATTATTATTATTATTATTATTATATAGACATGGAGAAGGGAGAGGAAAATCACATATAAAATTATCAAAATTATTTTGTAGTTATTGAAGTATTTTTGAATTCTTTGATGCTTACCACTAGGCTTTCCAAATTATTCGTATATTATTTTGTAATTTTTAACAGAATTTTTTAATTTAAAGCTTCTTATATAAACCTTCATTAATTCCTTATAACTTTTGAATTTTCATATTTGATAAAAATTTCTCGAATTATTGGATGTAAACCTTCATTAATTATTTTCTTCTATTTTCATATATATAGGATATTAAGTTTTATGGTTGTTAATATTGTTTATCATGTTATTTTGCAACTTAAAACAATTATGATATTTTTTAGTTTTCACAAAATTGTGGAATTTTTAATATTTTATAATTTTTTAAAATTATTTTATATTAATATTTTTTTATTATTTTATTTTTTATACTTGGATGCCAACATGTAAATTTAAAAATAAAAAGCTCTCAACCACCATACACATGGATGTCACGTCAATTTTTCTGTGAATTCTACTGACCTTTTCAACACAATGGTGATCCAAAAAGAGAGTCAAAAATGGGTATGTTCATGTCCAACTTTTAAAATTGGATTATTACCGGCTAATACACCCAAAGATGAGATTGTTCACATCTAATTTCCCTTTAAGAAGCATAGTATTAATGAATTTGGCCATCTTTTAATTACTATGATCGTAGTATTACCATTATAAAACTTAAGTGAAGTTGTCAGATATAGGACATACACCACACCAAACTTGTTAGAAAACTAGAAACTTATAATTAAATGCAAACAATATTTCATTCTATGGTAAAGAATAATTTCTAAAATGTTAAAAAATATAATTTCTATAATTTATTATTAAAAAAGAACTAAATTATTCTTTCCTTCATTATTTATAAAAACATCATTTTCAGAGACTTATGGCCTATTTTATTTATAGATGGTATCGCATAGTATTAAAATGCGAACTGGTGTCAAGGACATACATGATGTGTGAGAACTCTTATAACTTTTTTGGTTGTAGTAATTATTTGTAGTTTGACAGTAATAATATTACAATGAGAATATGTTAAAAAGAATATGCTCTTACCACCAAAAAATTGCCAATATTCACTTGGACTCTACTATGCTGAAATTGAAAAAAATAAGGTAAGCTTTCACATCCTACAATAACAACATGCATTAAAGGTAACATAATCTTAGCACTGTTAATTGTTAATATTGGCTAAGACTCTGGTACTTTGAAAATTGAAAGCAAACTACTACCTTGCGGTAGTAGATTCTAGTTGTATTCTCTTATATATATAGTATCCGCCAAGAGATTTTATTGTATTTAAGATATATAATATTCCACATTTATATTTATGTATATGTTCAAATAGATTTAAAAAATAATAATGATGAAAACATATATATTTTATTATTTCTTGATAATAATAATAATAATAATAATAATAATAATAATAATAATAATTATTATTATTATTATTATTATTATTATGTTTTAACGGTGATTAAGATACATAATATCAAAATGTGTGTATATGACTATGTGTCTTTGTAATATTCCATATTATGAGTCAAAATTTGGTAAAAGTTGGAAGCCAAATATGCAAAATAGATTATTCATAACCGGTGTATTTAATTTATTGTAATGTAACACATTGTTTTTAGCAATATTGGAAGTATTATATAATATATTTTTTAATAAAAGGTTACATAATATAATGTTTTATCATTATGGAGTGTTGTTTCTTTATATTTGAAAAGAAAATACTTGGAATTGTAATTTAACTTTATAAAATATTTTTCTTAGAAAGAAAATCTTCCATTTATAATTGACTAACTTCTTTTTTTGTAAAAAATAAGAATTGTTAATTATCTTACAAATTTTGTGAGAATGGCGCTTGTCAAAAATTTAGGAGGTTTGTTTTGTTTACACACACACACACACATGTACATATACATATATATCTAAATAACTGCTCTGTATCTCTATGGAGCTCTCTCTACCCTTAGGGTTTTGCTAGGGTTCACTCAATACCTTGATCTCCATAACCACTTTGTTGGTAATTAGATGTTACCTGGTGCGGTAGCTTACTTGAATCTTTAGCCTCTAATTGATTGCTACCCACAAAAGGGTGGCTACTAGAGTCCTCAGATGCTTCACTCTCAAAACTTGAACCCACTTGGATGGCCAAGCTTGTGTGAGGGAGAGAACATAAAGTATTAGATATAGAGGTGAGCTTGTTACTTAGAGTGATGATGATACCCCATAATCCATCATCTATTTATAGTGACACAAAGCCTCAAAGTAGAATCGACAAATTAATGGGGTGATTAATGCTGATTAATACATGATTAATCTTTTTGTAAATGCTGAAACAAAAGTTTGATTATGGCCATTTATTTGTGACCGTTACAGGTCAACAGCTCCCCCTCGGTCACAAAGACCAGCAATCTCATATCTCTCTGCCAACAATCATTCCCCATGCATCATACCGAGAATTGAGCATGCGATCAAAAAATAAAACCACTAGTGCTATATCAAGTTACCATCTAACTGACATAACACATTCACGAAACATCAATACCTCGAATCAATCAAATACATCACCAATGGCCTACGCTGCCCATTTATGCCTGATTTATCAATTGATTATATGATCGCCCAGGCTTGATATGGTGATAAGAAAATGATTCTTCCTTAGAAAATTACAATAGTCCATCTTAGCATAACTGCTTTCCTAATGTGCTCCGCTGGACAGTATACAACTTGGCCGTTGGATAACACACTAAGGTAGCTGTAAAGGTTGTCGAGATTTACAAATTTAACCTCTACTTCGGTTATTAAATCTTTTTATAGCATAGGCAAGTAGGGATCGATCCATGAGGAATGATTGTTGTAAAAGCTAGCTTAATCCTAAATGATTTTACTAATTCAATCTATTAAGTCTAATCTTAATAATTCTAAAATAATTAAAATCTAATGAATAAAAATCTAGAAAAATACCCAATGATGCTCCTAAATATTCTGAATCATATTCTAAAAATAAAACAGTAAAAAGATGCCCTGAATAATTTAGAAAAATAAAAATCAGAATAGTAACTGAAATTCTAATAAAAAATCAAAACAGCAAAGAATAATCAGAAAATAAATATTAAAAATTTCAAACAGTAACCTAAAAGATTATTCTTCAGGTAAAATCCTCAATTGTATCCAAATAATTTCAGGAAAATCAAATCAGAAAATTACCACAGAATATCAATGCAGAATATTAGATCTGAAATTAGAAATAAAACAATCTGCATAAATATAAATACGCAAATAATTAAGAAAATGACCCTAATTCTAGGATAAAATTTTATGGACTTAAAAATACCTAATAAACTGGAATTAATAATTAAAATCGAAATTTTCAGAATTAATAACCTAAAAACCTGCACTTATCAATTTCACAAACTAATTCTGAAAAATTATCAAATAATTTCCAAAAATTACGAAATTGAATATGAACAGACTGGGACACTATATAAACCCTAGGAATGGATAAAAATCGAAAAATAACAAAAATAACTATTTTTAGTCTAATTTCTAACAAACCTGTAATTAAATACTAAAACTGAATATAAACCAATCTAAAATTATAACCACTCTAAAACTCAAAATCTAAACTATCTAAAATTACCTAGACACTCCTAAAAGACTATACTTTGGGGGGGAGATTGATTGAAATTATATTGAAGCTAATAAAAATAGAACAAAAATTAACAAACTAATCAAATTAACTCTAAGCAACAAATAATTATCAAAAGTTATCAAATTTATGAAGGATACTTAGTATAATCTCAATCCACCATGCAAATTAATATTTATCATTCACATACAAGTTAATTTCATTCATAAGTTAAACTGTAGAAGATATCCACCAGCGGTTCTTCCCCGTTTTTCCTTATATTTTAGTTTACTTAGGTCCAGCCCTAATATAAACTCTACTAATTTGATGATCTTTACACCAGCGCAAAAATTTTACCAAATTAGAGCATTAAGAATTAGAAAAACATCATTTAACACTTTGTAATCCTTTACCAGCAAATCGATTTAACAAAGATCTAAAGCGATCACCTACTTAAAAGAGATAGGTTTGAGCCATCCATGATTAATTAGGGTGATACCTAGGCCTAAAAGATGATAACTTTTACGTATTATAGTCTTCTAAACTATCAATCGAAATTGTATTTAATCAACTAGCATGCATTATAATCAATTTAACACAAATTTCATAAACGATAAATGCTAATCGCTAAAGAATCATGAATAGAAATCAACTAAGTATTAAAACATAAAACTTGTTTCAAAATAATTAATTTAGCATGACTTCAAGAAGATTATACTAAGCATAAAAAAATCACTCACTCATATTAAAAGCAACATCACAATTAACCAAAGGATATTCATGTTTAATAATTAACTAACAACACAAAAACAAATTAAAGTAAGAACAAAAAAAAGGGAAAAAAATATAATAAAAGAGGCTACTTGGTGAAGAGGAGGAAGTTGCCGTGAGGGTGGGAATTAAGATGGTGTGATGATGGGATGATGATGATGATGAGACGATGAAGGATGGTGATCAAGAGGTGATGGAGAGTTAGTCGTGGTGTGGTTGTGAGGAGAGGGATGGTGGTGTGGAGTGTATGGAGATGAGGATCCTTATGGTGATGGTGATGATGATATATATATAGGGAAGAAAGGAGGGGTGTGATTAGGGTTAGTAACTAGGGTTTGTGATGTTTATGTGGGAGATGATGTGTGGAGGTTTAGAGTTTGATGGAAGGATGATTATGATGAGGCATGAGGTTGGATGGGAGTGTGATTATAAGCTTCCTTCTTCTTTCTTCACTAGACTTCTTCTCTCCCACGACTTCTAACTCTGTTCCAACTCTTGCAATCCTAGCCCTAACAATATCTTCATAATTATTATTTTTGGACCGTTTTCTGCCTAAGCATGTAAAACCCGAGCCTCAACGACTCGTCTTCTCCTCTTTATTAAAACAATGCCTAACCTGAAAAATATATGAAAATAACGTAAATTAGATGCAATAATGTGTAAAATATAATCAAAATAATTAATAAAACGATGCATGATTAATGGCGCAACAAATTCCCCCACATTTAGACTTTGGACATCCTCGTGCAAAGAAATCTTAGACTCGACCTAAAGTTGACATCCTTTCTTTTCTTATAAAATCATGCGTACTTATGATATTCATACTAAGTCTGGGCTTGCTTAAGAAAAACAGTGTTGTTGAATTGATTAGTTTTTTCCTTCAATAAGTGAATACCTCTTAAACATCCAACTATCCTTAGAGAGTTTATTCATCAACATCACAACATTTTCATAATGAAGTAACAAGATCAATATTTATCCATCCCTTTTAGATATGCATACACCAAACAAGAGGTCTAAAAATTTATGATAGAAAAATTTGAGACACGGTATAGCTATGGAGATAATTGAACTAGGTAAAATAACTCATCGAATTAATTCTAAACTTGTCTTGTATTTATTTTTCTCTTTTTCTCTTGTCACACTCCACTTGCGCACATATTCAAGGCCCATATAGGGTCTTAGAAATTAAACACTCTCTGTCTCACACTCACCCGAATAGAGGTGCTGGAGCAAACATTTTATTTTCATCATTACTTTTATTTATTTTAATGGCTCACTAGTATGGGAAGCAAGCTTTCCAGTGGCAGTATTGCCTCAAAGGGTAGCAACCAGTAGCGCATGCTTCAAAGGGGTACTTGTCATTCCCAACTTTGACTCTATGAAAAATAGACAAGTAAAATCACAATTTTAATGAATTATTCAACTAATTCAATAGTCCAGGAGATGAGTTAGGTCATTTTATTGCCTCTGAATCGGATATATTACATAACTAAATAAAATGGATAATCAAGAGAGTTACTCATCAAAAAGATGTATGAGGATCAATTCAAACTTCTCTAAAGGATAACTATTATGCTTAGAAGTCTTCACTTATAAAAGAATAAACTACAAAATAGCTAATGAAACAAAAAAATTTCTAAACAAGCAAGCCTAACATAAATTCATATTATGCATTATTTATAAGAAAAGAATTTTTTTTATTTATTATTTATTTTTTTCAAGAATAAATACTGCGAAAATACTGCGAAAATTAAATGCAGGATGCACCCCCCCACACTTAATTCATGCATTGTCCCTAATGCATGCAAAAAAAACAGAAATAATGTAAATAAAAGCAAAACTAAATGGGTACTTCCCTAAAAACGTTGGGTTGCCTCCCAACCAGCGTCTTTGTTTATAGTCGTTGGCTCGACTTAATGAAGCTCCTGGATCCTCTAGTTGGATCTCTTCCAGTAATTTTTTGGATAAGTCATAAATATCTTGGGGCAATTCAGCAGTAACATCAAGTGCATACACATAATTCACATCAGCAGGAAATCTCATGGTATCAAAAATATTAAATTTAATCACTTCATCATCAAATTCTATGGTTAATGTTCCTTCATGCACATCAATTTTAGTCTTAGCTATTTTCAAAGATGGCCTGCCCAGCAAGATGGGAATATCATGGCATGCATCACCCATGTTCATCACATAAAAATCAGCCGAAAACACAAGTTCATTCACTTGAACTAAGACATCCTCTAACACTCCATCTGGGTAAATACTGCTCATATTAGCTAACTGAAGCACTACACCAGTTTTCTTTAACTCTCCTAAGTTCAGTTTGTCATAAACAGACCTAGGCATAACATTAATGTTGGCACCTAAGTCAAGCATAGCCTTATCAAAGTAAGGATTTCCTATCTTACAAGGAACACAAAACACACCTAGGTCTTCGCACTTAGGGGGAAGTTTCTTTGAAAAACAGCAGACACATTTTCCCCCACACTTATCTTCTCATTACCAATGAGCTTCCTCTTGGTAGTGCATAATTCTTTTAAGAACTTAGCATAATGAGGCACATGTTCAATGGCATCAAGGAGAGGTATATTAATTTCTACCTTCCTAAAAGTCTCTAAAATATCTTGGTTAACCTCATTTGCCTTAGACGTAGGGCTTCTAAATCTATTAGGGAAAGGTGGGATTGGCTTATAAGATTCTCTTTCCTTCTCTCCTATTTCCTTAGTAGTTTGATGAGAATCTATATCTAACTCTGGTTTAGCCCATTTGACCTCTAATTCAGGCTCAACCTCTCTACTCTTCCTAATCACTTGTAACTCTTTCCCACTCCTAAGTGTTATGGCACTAACATTCTCCTTAGCGCTAGGGTAAGGCTGAGATGGAAACATATTTAGCATTTTAGCTTGCAAGTTGCTAACTATGACATCAGTTGTAGTTTGTCTCTCTTGAACTTGCTTAAGAGCTGTTTCCATACTCTGGAACCTATCATCCATTTTCTTGAGGACTTGTTCTAGGAGGAAATTGGTCCTATCTTGACTAGAAGGTTGACGAGAAGGTTGGTCAAAACCAGGTGGGTTAGGCTTAGGTCCATACCTAAGGTTAGGGTGGTCTCTCCATCCTTCATTATAAGTATTTGAATAGGGATCATACATCTGATTTTGGTTAGAGTAAAGAGCCTTAACATTACCTTCTTGTAGAGTAGGACATGCATCAGTAGGATGCCCCTCCAGACAACAAATAGCACATATTACTGCTTTTTTAATACCCCCAATAACAATCTTATTTAACATAGCAGTAATATAATATAACTGGTTCTCTACGAATGAACTAGAACCAATCTCACTGACCATTTTGACTAGTGACTCCCAAGCACCAAACTGCTGAGTATTTTGAGCTATTAGATTAAATAAATTTCTAGCATCTGCTGGCGTTTTATTAACTAGAGTCCCTCCGCTAGCAGCATCTACCATATTACGATCCATAGGAAGCAAACCCTCATAAAAATATTGAATCAATAGTTGTTCAATTATTTGATGTTGGGGACAACTAGCACACAATTTATTAAATCTTTCCCAATACTCACAAAAAGTTTCCTCATTCATTTGTTTGATTCCACATATATCTTTCCTAATAGATCCAATATGGGATGCAGGAAAAAACTTTTCTAGAAACGATTTATGCAATGCAGTCCATGTAGAAAAAGATCCAGCATGCATATAATACAATCAGTCCTTAGTATTACCAAGCAAAAAAAAGGGAAATGCCCTTAGTCTAATTTGGTCCTCAGAAATTCCTTCAGGCACCATAGCAGAACAAGTAATAAGGAATTCACTAATGTGTCTATAAGGATCCTCTCCAACTAATCCATAAAATTTAGGTAATAAATTGATGAATCCAGAATTCCGTTTCAAGGGTTTATCTAATACAGCATAAGTAATGGACATGAGTTCAGTTTCTAGCTTAGGGGCAGCAAGTTCCCGAAGAGTAGACATTCTTACCTCTTTAAGCTTAAGATTTACTGGCAATCTGCAAAAAATTAAAATCAAAACAAAACAATAAAAGTAGTAAAATTAAATAGAAGTAAACTAACAATTTAATTTTCTTTCACCGACAACGGCGCCAAAATTTGTAAAGTTTGTCAAGAGTTACAAATTTAACCACTACTTCAGTTATTAAATAATTTTTATAGCATAGAAAAGTGGGGATCGATCCACGAGGAAAGATTGTTGTAAAAGGTTAGCTTAATCCTAAATGATTTTACTAATCCAATTTATTAAGTCTAATCTTAATAATTCTACAATAATTAAAATCTAATGAATAAAAATCTAGAAAAATACTCAATGATGCTCCTAAATATTCTGAATCATATTCTGGAAATAAAACAGTAAAAAGAGGCCCTGAATACTTTAGAAAAATAAAAATCAAAATAGTAACTGAAATTCTAATAAAAAATCAAAACAACAAAGAATAATCAGGAAAAAAATATTAAAAATTTCAAAAAGTAATATAAAAGATTATTATTCAGTTATATAATCTTATAACTCCTCAATTGTATCCAAATAATTTCAGAAAAATCCAATCAGAAAATTACCACAGAATATCAATGCAGAATATTATATCTGAAATTAGAAATAAAATAATCTGCATAAATATAAATACGAAAATAATTAAGAAAATTACCCGAATTCTAGGATACAATTTTCTGAACTTAACAATACCTAATAAACATGAATTAATAATTAAAATCGAAATTTTCAGAATTAATAACCTAAAAACCTGCACTTATCAATTTCACAAAATAATTCTGAAAAATTATCAAATAATTTCCAAAAATTACGAAATTGAATATGAGCAGACTAGGACACTATATAAACACTAGGAACTGATAAAAATAAAAAAAAAACAGAAATAACTATTTTTAGTCTAATTTCTAACAAACCTGTAATTAAATACTAAAACTGAATATAAACCAATCAAAAATTATAACCACTCTAAAAATCAAAATCTACACTATCTAAAATTACCTAGACACTCCTAAAAGACTATACGTTTGGGGGGGTCGATTGAAATTATATTGAAGCTAATAAAAATAGAACCAAAATTAACAAACTAATCAAATTAACTCTAAGCAATAAATAATTATCAAACGTTATCAAATTTATTAAGGATACTTAGTACAATCTCAATCCACCATGCAAATTAATATTTATCATTAACATACAAGTTAATTTCATTCATAAGTTAAACTGTAGAAGATATCCACCAGCGGTTCTTCCCCGTTTTTCCTTAGATTTTAGTTTACTTAGGTCCAGCCCTAATATAAACCCTACTAATTTGATAATCGTTACACTAGCGCAAAAATTTAACCAAATTAGAGCATTAAGAATTAGAAAAATATCATTTAACACTTTGTAACCAATTTACCAGCAAATCGATTTAACAAAGATCTAAAGCGATTACCTAATTAAAAGAGATGTGTTTGAGTCATCCATGATTAATTAGGGTGATACCTAGGCCTAAAAGATGATAACTTTTACGTATTATAGTCTTCTAAACTATCAATCAAAATTATCTTTAATCAACTAGCATGCATTCTAATCAATTTAATACAAATTTCATAAACGATAAACGCTAATCGCTAAAGAATCATGAATAGAAATCAACTAGGCATTAAAGTATAAAACTTGTTTCAAAATAATTACTTTAGTATGGCTTCAAGAAGATTATACTAAGCATAAAAAAATCACTTACTCATATTAAAAGTAACATCACAATTAACCAAAGGATTTATGTTTAATAATTAACTAACAACACAAAAACAAATTAAAGTAAGAACAAAAAAAGGAAAAAAAATATAATAAAAGAGGCTACTTGGTGAAGAAGAGGAAGTTGCCGTGAGGGTGGGAATTAAGATGGTGTGATGATGGGATGATGAAAATGATGAGACGATGAAGGATGGTGATAAAGAGGTGATGGAGAGTTAGCCGTGGTGAGATTGTGAGGAGAGGGATGGTGGCGTGGAGTGTATGGAGATGAGGATCCTTATGGTGATGGTGATGATGAT
>JACYFF010031959.1:90792565-90813204 GCA_017589665.1 Selenicereus undatus
AGAAGGAGATGATGATCCCGGTGATGGTGATGATGATATATATATAGGGAGGAAAGGAGGGGTGTGATTAGGGTTAGTAACTAGGGTTTGTGATGTTTGTGTGGGAGATGATGTGTGGAGGTTTAGAGTTTGAAGGAAGGATGATTATGATGAGGCATGACGGTGGATGGGAGTGTGATTATAAGCTTTATTCTTCTTTCTTCCCTAGACTTTTTCTCTCCCACGACTTCTAACTCTGTTCCAACTCTTGCAATCCTAGCCCTAACAATATCTTCATAACTATCATTTTTGGACCGTCTTCTGCCCAAGCATGTAAAACCTAAGCCTCAACGACTCGTCTTTTTCTCTTTATTAAAACAATGCATGATTAATGACTCAACAGTAGCAACATCAAGCTTCGACTTCATATCACAACTCCAAGTCAAGGAGTATTGCCAATGAGGGTCACACAGTGATCAGGAAAGGAAACTCACTCATCACTTATCAGATAGGTCGACTTTCAGCACACACAGTATCATAGTGTGCCATAGCATAGCTCCCCCTAAATTGGGCATGTCACTCTTCTATGCCATGCGAATCATGGGCTTGGCTTTTACCTAAAAACCAACTTGAGCTACTAGACCAACATACCTAATGTCAATCTCAGCACTCAAGATTCAGCTGTAAGATTTCGATATGAAAACTTATTTCATATTCAACTCCCCGGAGTCTCATCTTAGACTTACTAAGACGGCTTTATTTTCCATTCATACACTCCTAGTATGAATAATGAATATTGCACACCTAGTGCCAATATGATTTAGTCTCATCCTACCTACTACCCAAGCATCAGGGCAACTGCCTGTGTGACTAGGCCAATAAGAAGTCTGGTAACATTACAATGTGTCTTATAATGTACTTCTATATTTATGAACATTTGAAAAAGAAACATCATTCTTTATTTCATAAATATTTAATACAAGCAATAACATGTCCATCATACACTTAGATACATCCAAAAACTAAATCCTATGAAGACCTAAGCTCATCACATGAGCTTTAATAGCATCTCTAGGAATAGGCTTAGTTAAAGGATCTGCTATCATCCAACTTGTAGATACATACTTAATGGCAACCTCTTTCTCTTTTATGGTGTTTTGTACAAAATGATAACGCCTCTTAATATGCTTAGTCTTCATATGGAACCTTGAATCTCTCGCTAATTGAATAGCAGCAGTATTGTCACACAACAACTCTACATGATCATCAACCCTAGGAGTGAGATCAAGATCCTGTAGAAAACTCCTTAGCCATAGTGCCTCCTGAGTGGCAAGATAGCAAGTAACATACTGTGCTTCCATAGTTGAAAGTGCTATGCAGTCTTATTTCTTACTACACCAAGATATAACTCCCCCCGTGTAAGGTGAACACATATTCCGAGGTACACCTAGATTCGTCCAGATCACCACCCCAATCAACATCGGTATATCCTCTCAACTTAAGATTCCCACCTTGACAGCAAAGGATCAGATCACTTGAACCACATAAGTACCGAAAGATCCATTTGACGGCTTGCCAATGTGCAGGCCCCGGGTTACTTTAGTAACGATTTACCAAACCAACCGCGAAGTAAATGTCTGGCCGTGTATACAACAGGGCATACATTAAACTCCCTACTACACTAGCATAAAGAACATTGTTCATTCTTTCCTTTTCTTTGTCTGTCTTATGACATTGGTCGAGATTTAAGGTTAGACCCTTTTCAGCTGGAGTGTCAACAGGTTTAGAATAATGCATTCGAAAACGTTCTAAGATTTTATTAACGTATGCTTCTTGACTCAAACTAAAAATTTTCTTAGAACGGTTTCGAGGTATCTCACTACAAAAAATATTACTTCCCTCCACATTTAATTTTGCTAATAACCACACTTATAAGTGTGGAAATAGTAGTTGCACACACTTAGGCTGAGTGTGGGGAAGTCAAGTGTTTGGAAGTGTTCCCCACACTTAATGAAAATGCAGGTAGAACTATATTTCTCACACTTATAAATGCGGAGTGAATACTCATTATCCTCAATTTATGTGTAGTAATTTTATATTATGCCCACTCTGGAAGATGTAAGAAGTCATAACTTTCCCCACACTTAAAAGTGTTACTAGTATCGTTTTAATTTTTTTTTAAAATGATAATGCTGGTAATTAATATAAAACTTATTAAGTTAAAAATAGAACAATTGTATACAATTGTTCTTTTTTTAATTAACAAATTTTATACTAATTACCAGGATCATCCTACAGAAATGAATAAAATTAACAAACCGACAAATTAAAATAGATCAAACATCAATTAATTAAATATAAATTACGCAGTACTGCCTGGAAAAAAAAAAGCAATTGTAGACATAGCAACAAACACTAAGGCAATCAAAACTAAATATTCTTGCATTGTTTTGAATCCGTTCTTCTAATTTTTTGTTGTAGCTAGCTGATTGAACATTTTATTGCTCTATATACTACCTAAAACTGTACTTGAAAAACATGCCTAATGTCCAAGAATATATAAAAAAATCTCTATATTCGTTTTCTTCACTAGGAGAGGTTAGCTCTAAAAATACAACCTGTTAGACAATTGAAACACAAAAAAAAAGAAATATTAAAAAGGATAACCAAAGAGATTAACTAAGACGTAGGTGGCACATAAATCCCACAAGTACAGCACTAATCCACGTGGCAATGGAAAAAAAAACCTCAACGTTACTGAGTTCAACCAACAATAGAACTGCGACCAAGTTCAACCAATAGTAGAACCCAAGTGAGTTCATTCAAACAATAAAAACCCAACCGAGTTCCACCAACAATACAACCACAATTGAGCTCAATCAATAACACATCCACAACTGAGTTCAATCAATAATAAAATCACAACCAAGTTCAATCAACAATAGAAAAAAAGTAAGTTCAACTAAAGAATAGAACCCCCAACAATAGAACCACAACAGATCTGAACCAAGAATAGAACGACAAATGGAGTTCAACTAATAATAGGACCCAACCAGTTCAACTAATTAACAATAGAACCAACTGAGTTCAACTGATAATAGAATCCAACCGAGTTTAACCAAGAATAGAACCAACACTGGGTTCAACTAACAATAAAACCCTAAATGAAAAATGAATAGCGTACTCTTACTAGGTTGCTGAAGAGTAGTGATCAACTTTTCATAAAGAATCTTGCTCAATAAGTCCCTATCTACCTTCTTTTTACCCTCAATATAGGCCTACAATAAATGATGTTTTATTTGTAGACTTAGCTAACCCAAAGTAGACAGCAAATAAAACCTTAAATGTAAGAATATACAAGCATTTATATACCATGCTGCCTAGAAAAAAATGAGCAAACTCTCTTCTCTTTGGATTCCTGAAACTTCTCACCGTGTCCGAATTTTCCTCGATCACCTTATCGACTAGCTTTTCTATCTTAGCACGACCACACTTAACATTCATTCAAATGAAGTCATTTGGTAAGGATACTTTGTTACATATTAAGGGATCATTTGGAACTAGCAATGCATACACGAGTAAAAATACATTGGAACTAGAGAGTCCATAATATCTTTTAACGACTATTTACCTGACTGTTATTTTCTCAAGGATACTTTGTTACAGATTAAGGGATTAGCTTCTTATTAAACCTATGTCTTCACTTCACATCTGACAGGCATAGGTTAAAAAAAAAACCCTCTTTTTTTAAAAAAATAAGACTAAGATGGAAGGATATATTCAACATATCACAATAGCAATGCAGAAAAGAACGAAGAGAGAATAGGTGTGGTAAGAAAGGAAATGGGTCACTCTCTTAGACCACCAAAGTAATCACATTTACGCAGCCATCAGTCATTTGAATCATTGCTGCAATTTTACTTAAACAAGGGTTATATCATATCATCTGATATTTTCTCAAGGCCTCATATGCATAAGGGATGAGCCTTTTCTCAACCTTATTCAGTAGTTTCAAGTTGCTCTTCCTTCTAAACGTTGCATAAAAACAAAGTCACCGGCACTAATAGCCATAGTTATGAAAATTGGCAGCAAAGATTTAAGAAACAAGTAGAGGCAATGGTTATGCATGTTGGCAGCAAAGATTTAAGAAACAAGTAAAAGCTTCAAAGTGATTAATATGATCTCTTTCTATCACATGGATAATATACTCGTACAAAAAGTTTCTGATATGGGTAACTTCATCAACAATGGCATATCCTGCCTAAGTAATCTTTAGATAAACCCATAGGACCATCAAACTAACACCCAAGGACGAAGAGTATAACCTGAAACTTTTGTTTTCTTCAGCTCATCAGCAGCCTTCTCTGCAGCAGCTTTCACAGCTCTATTAGCTTGACTGCCATCAAATTTCTCCTGATAAAACTGCCTTTCATCATCTTTCTGAAAGGCAACCAAACCAATGAGTGCTTTAAAAACCAGCAGACAAATAACAAAATATTGCTGATATTTCTTTAAATAATTGAAGGCTAAAGGCACTTAGAACATGTATCTCTTTAAGAAATTACATCAAAAAGCACAATTTGAATCTCAACAAAGTAATGCAGCCAGGAGTTCAAGATGTATGCACCATCATCCCTGACAAGGAGAAACTGTTTCCAACCAACCCTTGTAATGTTATCGACAATGATGAAATAAAAATGTAAGACTGTAGCCATATGCATACCAGATCCTTGAACAATGGCTCTAGTTTCCCGATCTTATGAGTAGTTGGTAAAATTTCCTAGAGTTTCTTTAGTTTTTCAATGTCTCCATTCTCATCAGAAAGCGATGCTTGAATTTGGGGCATATTAAGTTGCTTAAGAACCTACAAACCATCATAGAAAATACGAGTGACCAATGGGTCCATACTCCCAGAGCAGTACAAAACTAAGCAGCAATCTACATCTGTTACCTCAAAAGAGAAAGATGGCATGAAAGGCTCTAGAAAACAAGCTAGAAGATATACTAGTCCTGCTGAAGTTCTCATGACAAGAGCACATGCTGATGGGTCCTCTTTATAAAGCTTCCAGAATTCACTCTCCTGTACAACACAGAATGACATAATTGCCATACAAACATCTCAAAAAAACAATACTGGTCCTGCTAGTGTCAGCCCCCCAACCACAAATAGTATGGCATCACAAGACAGATTCTAAGCAAATGAGGATTACAGAATAGTCCTCTGCTGCATGGAAATGTACCTGTAGATATGCATTTCCTTCACTAGAAATGGCAATTGCCATCTTCAACCCCTTCTTTAGCTTAACCTGAGTCAAATAAAACCATGAAGATCAAAATCAACAAGAATTAAAAGAGAAATGAAGGAAACCATTAGTCAGATGCCCACCCTACAATATCTTCTCCATGGCCTTCATATATTGCTCTACAAGATCTCCTACTTTTTCAGCTAATGTCTTAGATAAAAAATGTGATTCTTCCCCTGGAGCATCAGGAATGGTAGAACCATAACCTTGACCTGCGACAAGAGTGTCAAACATTGTAGGATTTCATAAACGCAAAGCCATATATATCCACAAAAACTATTGGAAGTTTAGCTCTCCGAATGTCAGCCGAACCTAAAAATAAAGAAGAAAACCAGCCCCCACTGTAAAAGTGGAGCAACTGAGCAAGGTCATGTAAGATCTAGAGTTAGGGAACCTTGCACACATACCAGTAGAAAGATAGCTTCCAAGAGACCCGTGGGAGGGGGATTTTGATAAGAAAATTGTGACGCGGTTAGAGAGAGAAGACAATGGCACAAAATAAAATATAAAAGCAAGTGAAATGCTAACCGAGACCCCCCCCAACACATAAAGAAGTTGCCCTCGCCCAGTAGGCTAGTGAGGATAAGATTTGGAACCTTATTTTTTGGGGGGGGGGGGATGATGCGAGGTGAGTTTTCAAACTCGCTCATCATATAGAAGTGCAGACATAAACCTCCAAAATTTGGTATGCTAGACGCAAGGCCATATAAATCCCATAGAGTAGAAGCTATATATTCAAAACCAAAAACCAAATAATCTCATACATCTATATTCAACCAAAACCCAAGTGAGCACTAGAGCACCACAATAACATGACTAGACTACAGAAATTAACCAAACAGAACTGTAACTTATTCCATTGACTAATAAGATATATAAAGAACCCTAATGCCCAAGTATAAAGATCTCGATGCATTAGTATCATCTATACTTGCTAAAGTCAGCTTATTGGCTCAGTTCATCTCATTTTCCAGGAATATATCTGAGCAGACAAAATGAACATGGCCATCAAAAGCAAGGAGATTGAACTATCAACATGTTCTGAGTTTCTATTTACATCATTGATTCATTGCGACAAAAATTAGCAGAAAATCTACCAGCAAGTCCCATTGGAAACAGAAAGTACACAACAGCTCCACATTACTTCATAACATGAACGAAATGTTTTTCCTTCCCAACATAACCACAATTTGCCCAGTATGGTATGAATTCTATAGGAATTTCAATGAACTTCAAGTATCTGCCTACCTGAAGGCTTAGCAATAAAGCTCAATACAGGATTTACAAAATTGCCCAGATTACACAGATGTTCACTATTTAATTTTGCTTGTAGATCTGTCCAAGAAAATGTCGTGTGTGAAACCTATCCACAGAAAGTTAAGATTAGCAAATCTACACTCACATGTACAGAAATAATCCAAAGCTTAAGTTAATAGTTTACAGAGTTGCCAATTAAATACCTCTAGCCTGTTAGTCAGGAGATAATATCTCCAAACTTCAACGGGAATCTTAGTGCCCTTGGCATCATTCCCAAAAACTCTAACGCCCTTACTTCTAGAAAACTTCCCTGCAAAATCAAAAAAGAAACTGCAATGCTTGAAATCATGGGTGTAAACAGAAAGTACATGTCTAGATAATGCACAACAACAATTTGATGGCTTTCCAGCCAAAGCAACATCAAGAATTTGTTTAGGCAGAAAGAACTAAAGACAATGATTAGCTACACATCTAACTGTTGCTTATGGTGATATAATTACAGCCCAAAGCAACACTAGTAAAATACACCAAAAAGTCATATTAACTGGTCCAATAAAACTGTAAGCACATAGGTTCATCAAATGATTCCAACCATCTATAGAAAATCCTAGTAGAATGCTAGCAATTTAAAGGGATAGGACAAGTCAACAAACACCCACTTTTATCTACATATATCAGGAGAGATAGACACTTTGATTAACTTAAGCCTTCAATGTCTTCAAATCCACAATCTGGAAGCCCTCAAATTAGAATATTCTAAGAGTAACAGGTTGAAGAATTCTTTTGGTTTCTTAGATTTTGAGTGAATAGAGATTGAACGAATGAATTTGTTTACCTTCCTTCACGAGTTTGGATGTGAGGCTTGCCCAAATTCTTCTTCGATTTCAGCCGACTTAATCAGGAAGCCTTCAATGCCTTGCATAAATTCTTTTTCGATTTTGGAGGTCTCAACCGGAAATTGCTATTACAACTTGTTTCTGAGTCGACCCAGCACTCCAGCGATTTGAACCATTAGCGCAAGAATGACTGAACTGATCAGATTGCCCTAGTGCTAAAGCCTTCAATCGATTGAATGAATTGATCAGATTGCTCTAGCGATTTGACTCAACGCTTTGATCATTAGGGCGAGAACGAATTAAGCCGAGGTTTTCGAGTGAAGGAAGAATTGAATTGGCCACTTGTTTTTATTTTTCTCTATTGGCTAGGCGCGCTGTGTTATACTCACAGAGCTGGACGACGTCGCACGTACTTAAATTTTAGTGTATTCATTAATTTTTTAACTGCTGCAAAAATATTTAATATAAATATTGATAAATTTTGTAAAAACTATTTGATAATTAATATAATAAAAACTAATTAAATTTTTTTTGTTAAATTTCCCACTTTTAATAAGTATCAGAACAAGTTTATTACTTCCCTATACTTGTTAAATGTGGAATCAAGAATATTATCAAATTTTATCATTTTTCTCTCCACACTTCAATTAAACGTAGTGATGCAAATGCGGGGGGATGGATTATTTTTTGCAGTGTCTCTACGCCTAGGACATACCTAGGCTCATCCATGTCCTTCATCTCGAAGACGAACGATAACCATTGTTTAGTAGTTTGGATCATCTCCATGTTGTTTCCAACCAATAGTATGTCGTCAACATACAAAGTAAGAAACATAATCCCCTTTGTGGTTTTCTTGACATACACGCAGTGATCTTCAGAAACCATGTTTAAGCCAAAAGAAATAATGACTTCATGAAATCTGAAATACCACGCTTTGAAAGACTGCTTGAGACTATAAATGGATCTTTTAAGACGACAAACTTTGTCCTCTTGACCTTTCGATATGAAACCAACAAGTTGATCTATGCATATCTCCTCTTCAATATTTCCATTAAGGAAAGCAGTCTTTATGTCCATTTGGAGCAACTCTAAATCCAAATGGAAAATCAAGGCCAAAAGTAGGCGAATAGAGGCAATTCTCACCATAGGGGAAAAGTCTCTTCATAGACTAGCAATTTAGTGTGGGTAAACCCCTTCACCACCAAATGGGCCTCAAACATGTCAATGGATCCATTAGCCCAACGTTTTATCTTGAATACCCACTTGTTTCCAATCGATTTATGCCGATAAGGAAGATCAACAAGTTTCCAAACTTGGTTTCTCACCATAGAGTCTATCCCATCCCTCATGGCTTCCATCCACTCTTTGTGGTTTGGTGAATCAATTGCCTCTTAGAAAGTGGTAGGCTTTTCTATCTCTAAAGGAGTGCACAGGAATATCTCCTCTTCCATTTGAAAATATCGTCGAGGTATTATTCCACAGTCACTCCTTTGGAGTAGAGGGCCTGTGTTGGTCTGATCCACTGAGGTATTCCTCCCCCTATCTCTAAGAGGTATAGAATCCTTAGTTGAGATAGAATCATTGCTATTATCCTGAACAAGTGGACTAACCTTATGTTCATGTTCATGTATTGGAGAAGGAGGACGAACCTTATTCTCAGGTTGATTCTCTTGGGCAACCAACAACTCATCATCTCTTCTAGACAACGGAAGAGTGCTATCCTTGATGACACGGTGAGCGTTTAAATCCTCCCCCTTATCAAGAGATAGTTGATCATCTAGCAGTAACTCATACAACACTGTGCCGTGTTTGATTTCCCCAATGCTTGGGAACGATCATTCTCAAGAAACTCAACATTATGTGAATCCACTTCTGTCATACCACTATTAGGATGTTTACCATACATAACATATCCCTTAGAATGTTCGGGATATCGTATGAACACCATTTTGGTGCCCCTTGGACCAAGTTTTCCTTGTTTATGAGTTGGGTTATGTACATAACTAGCCGAACCCCATGGTCGTAAATGTTCTAAGGAGGTCTTTCTACCATGTCATAAATCATGTGTGGTAGCGGATACACTCTTACTAGGTACACGGTTAAGGATGTAAGCCGGTGTGAGCGCAGCGTTTCCCCCCAAGAACTAATTGGGAGGTTGGCGTGTGCCAACATTGACTTAACCATGTCGAGCAATGTTCGATTCCTATGCTCTGCCACACCATTTTGTTATGGAGTGCCAAGAATCGTGAGTTGTCTTCGCATACCATTTTCCTCACAAAATTCTTTAAACATATGTGAGAGGTATTCGCGACCACGATCAGTTTGAAGAGTCTTAACCGTCAAATCTAATTGGATCTCAACCTCGGCTAAAAAGCGTTTGAACACATCAAGCACTTCATAGCGGTGTGACATTAGGTATACATACCCATATCTTGAATAATCATCTATGAAAGTGATGAAATAGAAAGCCCCATGATGTGCTTTCACATTCATGGGTCCACAAATATCACAGTGAATAAGCTCTAGAGGGCTTGACGCCCTTGAAGCCTTACCAAAAGGTTTCGTAGTCGCCTTGCCTGCTAGACACGTGTCACATCTAGGCAACTTAACCTTAGTGAGTTGGTCTAAAAGACCTTCTTTAGCTAGCCTACTCATCTTCACTTGGCCAATATGACCAAGCCTAGCATGCCATTTAATTGATCCTAAATTGGAATCAAAATGTGAGACAAAAGTAGAAGCAGATTTATTGTAACAATCATCCAAATCTAGTACAAGGAAATCGTTCTTTAAAGTAGCGTGGCCAAACTCATTGCCACCAGAAAAATTGTTCAAGCCATCTGGACAAGAACTAAAACCAAATCCTGATTTCATTAAAGAAACTAAGGACAAAAGACAAACTCGCACCCCAGGTGAGTAGAGAGCATAAAAAAGGAGCAATTTATTCCATCCTCGAAGTGTGAGCTAGTACGTTCCAACACCTAGAACGTCTTCTTCACTATTGTTCCCTAGCACGACTGATTGTGAACCCACTAGGTAGCGGTGAAAGTCCACGAACCCACCTCTATCCCAAACTATATGTTTGCTTACTCCTGTATCTACAATCAAATTAGGAAAGGAATTAGCAACTAATGCATGGGAACATACATATAATTCAAGAGAATAAGTGGAGAAAGGTACCTTCGGTGGCTCAGGACAATCCCGAGCATAATACCCTTTCTTACCACAGTTATAGCACTTCACACGTGATATATTTTTCTCTCCATTGCCGTTGGCCTTTTGCTTATTCGCAAACGCAGCCTTCGGCCTACCTTTATGAGGGGGACGAGAACCCTTTTTAGCCCGCCGACCTCAACCATTTTTTTGCCTTTGGGCCTGTTTCCCTTGGAAACAAGAGCCACATTTGGAGTACCGAACATTTTCAAGCGTTCTTCCTCCATTTCGAAGTGGCTTTGGATCTCAACAGAAGTCTTTATGTGGTCTGAATGAGTCAAGACCGTCTTGACGTTATGCCAATGCTGAGACTCCACCGAAAGAGCCCAAATCACATTCAGAACTTGCTCCCCCTCAGAGATTTCTTTACCAGCAGCCTTGAGATCTCAAATTATGCCACTCATAATTCGTAAATGCTCAGCCATGCATGGTATGATTAGTATCGATTTGGTACTACATCCATTACAATTGCAAGGTATGAAGCCTTGTCTCAGATGTTTGTCCAAAACAAATGTTGAGTTGGTCCCACATGTCCTAGCCATAGGACAAATCTCAAACTCTCCAATAAGATCATCGTGCATGGAGTACAATATAGTAAAGCGTGCCTTTCAATCCTTATTGGACCAATCTTGGTAGGCCTGTAAGCTTTCTTAATATTGCACAGTAGAAGTATCAATAGGCTTGCTATCTTTGTCCGTGTCAGATGGCAGAAACTTGGCTACCGCCAAGTGTTCCAACAGATCTCTTTCATTCAAAAGATAGTGAATCTTCCGTTTCCAAATGTCATAATTAGACCCGTCTAACTTCTGAGTAGTGGAAAGTTCACTTATCATTCCGCTGTTAGTTGCCATATCTACAAGTTTTCATTGAAATGGACACTAGGCACTTGTTTTCTTAAGTAATTAAATTATTAAAGTTTCATCGTTCATGTCATATGATTGAAAATTTTACTAAGCTCATATTCATCTCATATAATTATGAACTAGAGATTTAAATATATAACTTAATTACAACAATATTTCCATAAAAATATTCATATACAATTAAAATGTTAAAAAATTAACATTAATTTAAATATCGCATAGATATTTATTAAAATCTATGTAAAACTAATTTACATTTTGGAAATCGTACACATATATGAAACTAATTCATATTTGCATTATTATTAACTATTTAACATAATAATAAATTATTCGACATATAAAACAAATTTATACATAATGAGCATGTGATAAATATTTGAACATTTATAATTACAAGTTCATCCATTCAACATTATAATTCAAGAATTAGCAACAAGCATCCTTTTCATTTGGAACTTGTACTATCATAATTAACATGCCCCAAAAATAGTTAAAAAATAAGACTTTTGCCTTGAAAATAATTTTTTTTATGTATGCGTATGAACCGAAAAACTTCATCCATTTTATTCTTGGAAAAACATTACCAAAAAGAAAACCTTACATATAACCCGAGACCCTTTTTTAATTCACCCTTCTTTGTAGGGGTGTTCATCGGTCCAGGACCAGACCGGACCGGCTGGACCGAGGATCGGACCGGTCAGAACCCGGACTGGACCAGACCGGACCGGACCGATTCCAGACCGGTCCTGTGACAACCCTAGTGTCAAATTGTCAATAATTTGCAAAGGCAATTTTCCACCCAAAACTCTCATATCGAACACCCAAAAACCTCCCAAATCCTCTTGTTCCCAACCCTCTAATTCTGAAGCATTGAACAAAACCAAAACAATAGTTGGGATTTGGGATACCATCTAGAAAATCAAATTACAACCCAAAAATAAAGGCTTGGAGGCATACTGTTGCCGAGTCGACTCAGACAGATCTCCACCCTTGAAGATGCTTCCTAGAAGGCCTCCCAGTCCCATCGACGATGCCACTATCTGCAATCACGGCAGTCCTCTTCCTCTTCCTCTTCTTTGACAGTTGTGATTGCAGGGGCAACTTCGCCCCAGCAACGAAGACCCCATCCTCGTACAACTCAAAAATGGTCTCTGTTTTACACAAGATGAAGAGGAGAGGAGAGGAGAGAGCAGAGTGAAGGCCGAGAAGAGGATAGCAGCGAGCAGATCGAGCCGCCAGCGAGGAGAGGAGAGGAGTTGAGGAGGAGGCGGAGACGCTGAGTGAGAACCAGAGAGTGAGAGCGAGGAGAGGGCAAAGAGGCGGAGTGACCTAGGGCTAGTACTGGACTACTGGCTGTCGACTTAAAACCAAAAAAAAAACCTAACTCCATCGATATGGTCCAATTGTCGGTCCGACCGGTCCAGGACCAGATCGGACCGAAGACCGAAAGTCTGAAAAGAGAGGACCGAGGACCGGATCGAAAGGCATCGGTCCGGTCCGATCCGACTCGGTCTTCGGGTCGGTCCGGTCCTGGACCGTTTAATGAACAGCCTTACTTCTTCGGCTCCCCCATTTTCCAGAGCCTTCTTGTCTCCTTTCTCTCTCACTAAAACCAGAAGCCTCTCTTTCTCTCTCTTCGAACCCCCAAAGGCAATCTTGCTTTTCATTCATGTCGGCTCTCAGCCATGGCCGCCTTTTGCTACCCACCTAAGCCTTATATCGGTGTCTTCTCCTGCACTGGTCACCTTGGCTGAGACTCAAATCCGTTGGTGCCACCACCCAAAACTGCAACCCAGATGAGGAACGCCTCTTTCCAGACTCTTCCAAATGCATCCCGGCATCAACCAACGACCAAACCAACCAACAAACCACGCCAGCGAGTAGATCGGCCGCCGAGCATTCGACTTACGCCACCCACTCACTCAACGTGCCACCCCTGCGGCGGCGCATTTTAGCCATTCGCGGCTTCGACGGTGTTATTTTTCGTGCTTCTGTCCCGGGATGAGCAGATCTGAGGAGGTTAGGGGCATTGGGGGGAAGAAAACGAACAAAAAACATTTTCGTCGGTGGCGCGTGACTCACACTCGCCGCCCCTCTCGGTGACACTGATGGGTTTATAGGTAAGTTCACTCTTTCTCTTCTTTTTTTTTGTGACGGTGGGGTGTCGGGGCCGAGAAGGGTCAAGATTGGGTTTTAGATCCAAATATTTGGGTCTCTGTTTTCTCTAATTTGTATTCTCGTTGGGAATCATGAACTTAAAATTAGACAATTATCATGATTTTTGCAAAAAACAAAAAAACTTTTGTCTCACAGAGAAAAGTTGATCTGGATTATTAGTCCAGGCAAAATCATACTTTCAGATTAACATTAATCGTGGCATATAAATTTCAAGTTCTAGAGTTTGCATCTCATATTCAACTCAGTTTCACATAGAACATTATTTTCGAAATTTGGCACACGAGCATACTTGATTTATGCATTACATTATTTCCAATAATCACACAGATTCTCAATCTTTTTAGCAGATTAGCAAAAGTGCAAATGCAATTCATGTCATTATATCATTCTGATTAGCATTCTAATTTTGAAGCATATAAATTCTGACCAAAGAGCATGAATTTAGCATAATTGGATAAAATAACATAGTCATTTGCCTCATAATCAAATTCATATTCTACTAGGTGAACAAGCATGCTTAATCAAAATTATAATGGTTGGGGTTGGAATCAAACAGAGGTGGCTCTAATACCACTATTGGTAATTAGATGTTACCTGGTGCGGAAGGTTGCCTAAATCTTTAGCCTCTGATTGATTGTTGCCCACAAAATGGTGGCTACTAGAGTCACCGAATGCTTCACGCTCAAAACCCAAACCCACTTAGATGGTCAGGCTTGTGTGAGGTAGAGAACAAAAAGTATTAGATTTGGAGGAGAGCTTGTTGCTTAGACTGATGATGATACCCCATAATCCATCATCTATTTATAGTGGCACAAAGCCTCCAAACAGAATCTGCAAAATGATGAGTGATTAATGCTGATTAATACACAATTAATCTTTTTGTAACTGCTGAATCAAATGTTTGATTATAGCCATTTATTTGTGACCGTTACCGGTCAACACTCTCCTAGTCTCTCTCGATAAAGTTGAATAAGATTAAACAATCTGATGTTGACCAATTAGTGGCTCTCATGCAGATAGAGACCAAGCCCTTGAACTGGACGTCGACGAGGACATCAAAATTACGCTTAATGAACTCACTCTAGTAGGTAGACTATTGGCAGACAGAGTCGTGAATAAGAATGGATTTAGAGCAGTACTACAAAGAGCATGGAACCCTAGGATGGGGGTTTCGATTTTTGATATAGCGGAGAACACCTAACTCTTCAAATTTCATGCTGATGAGGACTGTAGATGTGTATGCCATGGCGGACCCTGGACAGTAATGCGAAATAACATTGTTTTAAAGAACTTGTTCGCAGATGATCGAGTGGATGACATCGATTTTTCCACATCCTCTCTTTCTGGGTCAGAGCGAATGGTGTGCCGTTGGATATGCAGAATAAGCGAAACTGTGCAAAGATTGGTAATTTTTTTGGGGAAGGTTTAGAGGCTGATTTAAGGGAGCAGGGGAATGCCGACATGCGCATTAGAGTGGACCTAAACGTCCAAAACCCCCTCAGACCTAGGATGCCATTGAAGACAAAGAAAGGAGACCAATGCATTGATATAAAATATGAGTGACTGCTGCATTCCGCTTCGAACGTGGGCAGATGGGACATAAAGCAAGAACCTGTACTGCGGAGTTTCAAGAAGACAATTTCTTTGGACTTTGGATGAAAGATGAGATGAAACAAATGAGTCCAATGTATATAAGCAGCGAGGAGAACATGGCTAGTGGGGGAAGGGAAGCATTAATGCGCGTGCCTTTTAATGACAGAACGAATAGTCTGCACTACCATGCAGAGAAGCAGTTGACCCTCCTATAGAAGTGAAATCCTCTTGCCAGGAGGGGGGAATGGACCAATGGGTGGATTGCCTTTGGCGCTGCCAAAAGTGGGGCTGGGCGCCAAGAGCATGACAAAAACTGATCCCTTGGCATTGTCAAAAGGGGATGGTGTTTCCAACAAAAAGAGGGGGAGACAACAAGTTGGAGGTGGTGCAAGTCAAAAAATAAAAGGAGGTGGGAGAAGTGTAGGAGCCGAACGGGA
This sequence comes from Selenicereus undatus, assembly GCA_017589665.1. Lineage (NCBI taxonomy): Eukaryota > Viridiplantae > Streptophyta > Magnoliopsida > Caryophyllales > Cactaceae > Selenicereus > Selenicereus undatus. The sequence continues at coordinate 90,808,225 of JACYFF010031959.1, forward strand.
GATGAACACAGAGATGTGTGGATTGGCATTTACTATGGTGCATCAATCTGGAGGAGATAGGAAAACAATTAAAGTGAGGGGGAAGAGTCCAAGAGAGGTAAATGCAGGCCCTCAAGAGAGAGCTAATCAGCTTGCCGTAAGTCAAGGCTCCAGTGTAAGCGCTCCTGGTGATGTAAAGGTGGGACCTAGCAGAGATCAAGCTTGCCTACAACGATAAAAATCTTTAGCTAGAACTATTGTGGGCTTCGCAATCCTATAATAGTTGGCACCCTCCAACATTGGTGTTGGAGGGAATGCCCCAATATTGTTTTTCTCATGGAACTCTAATCTCACGAGAATCCGAAACAGATGTGATTTTACTAATGGCATATGCATAAGTAGTATAGGTCTTTCTAGTGGCTCGGGCTTTGGTGGGATAATGTGGACGTTTATGTACGATCATATGATAATCACCACTTTTGTATCGAGATTAGGAATAATGAAGTTCCTAGCTGGTGTGCTATTGGCGTCTATGGTTGGTCAGAGTCTGAGCACAAGCATAAAACATCATAACTCATGGCAAAAATCAAGGACAAAAGCCGCCTTCCATCATTTATATTCGCGCCGTTCAATGAGATCTTGTATGAGATGGAGAAGGTGAAGGAAGACCGAGAAGCAAGAGGAAGATGGATGAGTTTCAAGTAGCAGTTGATTACTGCAGGTTGCGAGATTTGGGCGCTCCATATGATCTATTCACTTGGCAGCGACGGACAGAAGAAGGAAGGATAGTTCATGAACGCCTCGAATGATACTTTACTGACGAAGATTGGTGCAACTTGTTTCCCTATAGAAGAGTTGTCAATTTTCCTAGATATTGATCATACCACTGTGTTATGCAGCTTGAAATTGAGGAACAAACTCGTTGGGGGTACGAGGAAAGACCTTTCAAATTTGAGAGACTTTGGCTGTCTAGGAATGAATGTCAAGATATGGTGCGTGACATATGGGGCAAAACACATGAGGGGAGTGTGTTGGGCAAATTGGAACAGTACGCTATAAGGCTCAAGGAGTGGGTAAAAAGGAGTTTGAGAATGTAAGAAGGGACATCAGAGAGGCCGAAAAGACCCTTAAGAAGGCTCAGAAATACCCCCCTCACCGGATAATTTGAACCTCTGCGGGGAATTAACTTTAAAGCTTGATAGATTGAAGCGTGAGGAAGAGTCCATGGCCCATTTTCATGGGAGGGTTAATGAGCTTTGAGATGGAGACCGCAATATAACCTACTTCCACCATAAAGCAAATTCGAGCAAAAGGAGAAATCACATAAAAGGCTTGGAGGATACAAACGGAGAGTGGAGGACGGACCCGAATGAGATGGTGGACAATATTTACCAGCTATTTTGGAGACCTATTTGGCTCTAGTGGAACAGGCCAAGCTAGGGAAGCATTAGGCAAGACGCATCTTGGATCAAATGAATGAAGATTTGCAACAAATTCCTGATAATGAGGAAATTCGGATCAATCTCTTTAATATGCACCTAACTAAGGCTCCCGGATCATATGGATTTCATGCCATATTTTTTTAGCAGTTCTGGAACATTGTGGGTGAAGATGCACGTCAATTAGTGAAGAGAGCATGACAAGGGGAGCCAGAGATGCAGCAAGTGAACATGACAAATGTGGCTCAGTTTAGGCCAATTGCCCTATGCAACATCCTGTACAAGATCTTATCGAAGACGATGGAAAACAAATTAAAACATATCCTCCTAGAGGTTATTTCTGAAACTCAGAGTGTGTTTGTCCCAGGGCGTTTAATGACTGACAATGCTCTAGTAGCCCTTTGAAAATTTTCGCTATCTGAAGAGGAAAAACAAGGGAACAAAGGTGCATGCGCACTGAAACTGGATATGAGCAAGGCGTACGATCGTCAAGTGGGAATTTCTAAGAGTGATGATGCAGAAAATGGGATTTGGGAACCAGTGGATTGACCTTGTTATGCGATGTATTACAACAGTGGTCTCTCAACTTCCTAGTAAACGGTCAGCAGAAGGGTTCTATCGTGTCTGGGAGGGGCATTAGACAGGGTGACCCCATCTCCCCATACTCATTCCTACTCTATGCGGAGGTGTTCTCCTCACTAATCACAAAAGCGGAGAAGGAAAATAAGATTCATGGTGTGACTATTTCTAAAGGGGCATCGTATATTACACATTTATTTTTTGTTGATGATAGCATCCTTTTTATCATATTCCGGGTTGTAAGAATGGTCAGTAGTAACTGACGTGATCAGCCAATGTGAAAGAGCTTTGGGTCAAAGAGGCAACTATGATAAATCGGATACAGTTTTGAACAGAAATGTGCCTATCTATAGCAAGGAAAAAATTCTAGACGCCCTGCAAGTGAAAGAGGTGGTGCGACATGAACAATATTTGGGCTTGCCCACAATTATTGAAAAATCAAAGAACGTGGTTTTCTCCGAACTCAAAGAGCGAAGATGGAAAAAAGTACAGGGATGGAAGGAAAAATTATTATCAAAGCTCGGGAAGGAGATACTAATAAAGGCGGTTGCACAAGTTATACCGACATAGCATATTCAAATTACCAGATGGATTGTTAGAGGAGATTCAATCACTCATGGCTCGGTTTTGGAAGGGTAATTCTTCCAATGGTAACACAATGCACTGGAAGTCTTGGGAGCAACAGTGGCTTCCAAAAAGAATGGGGGCTACGGGATTCAGGGACCTTAAAGTGTTCAATGCGGCACTACTTGCGAAGCAGACTTGGAGATTATTGGAAGGAGGGGACACATTGATCCATAAATTGCTCAAACCAAAATACATCGCTAAAACGTCAGTCCTCGAGGCCCGGAGAGGATGGGACCCTAGCCACGCATGGCTGTCTTTGTGGGGCGCAAAGTCTCTTCTCTTGGAGGGCTTGTGTAACAACCTAAAAATTTATCATTATTAACATGAAATAAGAAAGACATTATCGTCATCACCATGTGGACATACAATAGTGGGCTAATTTTAGGCTGAGAAGTTGGGCTCGTAGTATCTAAGGAGCCAGCCAAGGAAACTAGTTGGAATGTGGATTTTGGATTATGTATAATACCACTCCTTTAATTATTTTGACTAGATAATTAGATGATTACAATGCAGCACCTCGGTAATGATTAGCATACATTCACCTTGTCATTCCTAAATCTTTGTGCCATAAGGAGGGGGCTCTATCTTACATCCAAGACTCCTTATAAATACCAAATCTCTTCCTCACTTTGCCACACATCATCTATTGTTTACTCTCTCTCTCTCTCTCTCTCTCTCTCTTTCCCTCTCTCCATTGAGCAAAATTAATAGATTAGTGGGGCTTTGACCCAAGTAGGTGAAGGATCGAGTAACATGATCGTGGTCGACCTATTATTGCCTTTATGGCTTCGTTGTTAAGCTTGTGTGGCCTACATATCCTTCATCTAGGGCACATGAAGCATTAGATTGCTTCAGCTGAATTTGTGAAAACAATCGCATAAGTTAGGGTACAGTATGATGGCTATACCTTTATGGTTATATCATTTTACTAAAACGCTGTGGCTAATAAAGTATAACATGAAATAATTATTTTAATTGTTTTGTCACATTAAAGGTGGACCCTTCTATTGCTCTATTATACGTTGATCAACAAACATTGGGCTTCCCGATCGATCCAAGTATGCGCATATAGATTAAAATGATCGTAATTGAGATTCAGTCTCGTACTGTTAAATGTTTGCTAATGGGACGTTAGTCCAATAATGTCGGGTGCCACCATAAGACAATTAAAAGAGTAAATGTTTTACTTAGTTTGATAAATAAAATGAATTCAATTGTGCCATGAATTATTTTATTGTGTAACGTCATCTTATACTAGGCCCGTTTGACTTACTGTTTTTATATTTTCTATTTTCAGGTTCATCTAAAAAGGGTTTCAAGTGTCGGGAGAGATCACACGTAAAAGATTTAGCCTCACTATTTACAAGGTTAATTATTTATACAATACGCGACTTATAGTAATTGCCCTATTGAAGTATCCAATCGTAATAAAATGATCAGTTCCTTGTTACCTCTTTTCTTACTACAACCAATGTTATTGTTCATAGTATGAACCTTATGTCGCCTCTTAGGTGACATGCCGTGGAGCACTTTACTTTTAAGTTTCTGCATAAAAAGATATTTCTAAAAGCAATTCTCCGAATATATCGGGGCATTACAGATGGTATCAGAGCCTTAGGTTTACAAGAGGAGAATAGGATATGGAATAAAATAAGTAGCTATAAAATTGAGTAGGCACAACACATGGGTATAGGTATTACACTACTATTATATGATACTATGTGTTTATATTGTTTTAGAGTTGCATGGCCACCATACTGATTTACCGGTACACATCTGGAGATTAAAATGGCTATAGTATTACCTTCTAAGTTTATAATTTTTTAGTGAACCGATGTGTTCCATGTTTATGGATGTTGAATGAAGTTAGAAGTGTACATGCATAGATATATGGGATGCATGAAAAGTGTATTTGATTAACTATTTGAAGGTTCTACTAAGTTGCTTGGATCATGAAAAGTCTAGCATGATAATATGGACACTGTCAGAATTATATGCAAGAATATATGTTTATGTTTAGGATGATAAAGAGCAAAGTTTGGACATTTGAATTTTTTTTGAAACATTTTATGATATCGATGAGTATTATTTGGGTGGAAAGTCTATAGGTCTTGCAAGTTCTTTAATATCAGTGACCACAATTCTATTTATTTGGAGACAATACAAATAAGGGAAGAATTCAGGATGGAGAATATGTATACCTAATGATTGTGACATTATATGAGCTACTGGATATGTTATATTATAATACAAAGAGTTAACAATGCTTGTTCAAGCTATGTGACTTAGTGGGTATATACATACATACATACATACATACATACATACATACATACATATATATATATATATATAT
>JACYFF010031959.1:90846219-90869480 GCA_017589665.1 Selenicereus undatus
AAGTCGTTTTTTTGTTGGCATATGTTAAATAGTATTATAAATTTGCAATTACTATGCACCTAAATTTGTTCAAATTAAGTGGTGGGCAGTTAGTTTGTAAATGATCAATGCAGTCTCATGAACTCAAAAATATCTGAGTATCCACTCAATAGTTTTGTAACGCCAATGAGTTTATTTATGTGATTTTAAAAAACATACTTGATTACAATATCGATGATGTTTAGGATGTATATTCCAAACAATCATTCTAAGTATACCAACAAAATAAATATTCAATTTTTACTGGCATGATTTGGCATAACTAGATGCAAAATATTGCCTTGAAAATAAGGGTTTTTAATGATAAAAATTAAAATAAACCAATCATAACATGTCGACATACTTTTAGAATAACTTTTGTTGGTAAAAATAGAGTTTTTGTATTTGAAATATACTTGCTAGTTCACTCGAATATAACATCAACAACGAAGATAGTTTATCCAAATCCAAATGCAATATTATTGCAAACTATAACTTGATTCCATCACCTTGTAGGGAATGTTAAGTAATAACCGCAAGTGCATACCGTAACTATAGATAACAACTGATGAGTGTGGGTCGATTTGACAAAGAACTTGATTTTAATCACTGAAGCTAACCTGTAATAGCCTGACCTTGAATCATGTTTATTTATTTAATTAAGTCATGTTATTAATTTTTTACGTTTATTTGTCTCATTTAATAATCCCAGTTGGGAGAATTCATTTTGGACCACTTTGCAATTCGAGTTTCATTTACCGTAACAATTTCAGATGAATCGATGTTCGGCCTCGATAAATATGATTAGGTGATAAATTATGTTTCATAACGTCACAAAAATTTAATTTTTAACCATGCAAAAAAAATTGGGCCCAAATTCATTAAGTTTGTCCCAATTTATTTGGGTTCGAATTGTAGCCCGATTCATTTTGGGCTCAAATTGTAGCCCGAAAATTTTGGTGCAATTAAATTAGGTTGATTACCATCATTTGTACCTAATTTTAGTAATTAAAAAGATATTTTGCGGAAGCATAGAACTCAACCTAGTAATTGTATCTAGCTTAGAATCATTTTCAAATAGGTAAAAACACCAAGCTTTCTTCTTCTTCCTTTCCCTCCACCCCACAACCAGCCCCTTACTGCCACCACCATCTATTGTCGCAAGCCACCATCAGCCACCAGCCACTGCTCTATCGGCCACCCCCACCACCCATGGTTCACACAAACACCAAACATCACCTCCATCTCTGAAAATCCAAGCTTAAAGTAGGGTAAATCCTAACCTAATCATATTTAATTTTGGATTTTTATGTTGGATTTGATTATGGATCATGTTATCTTGTTATAAACAAGTGTTATTTTGATGTTTTAGTTGTTGGTTAAGCTTGAAAGCTTGCAAGGGTTAAGGTTGCTCATGATCATGCAAGTTTAAGTTAAATTGATGTTTATGGATTGTTTTGTATTTGATTTGATAAACTTTAGCATTACAAATGATTATGGTGGTGTTGGTGTGGTTTTGGATGAGTTAAAGATGAATTTAAGTTGATCATAAACTAGGGTTTTAATGATTATGCATGGTTTAGCCTACACTTGATATCAGGCATGTTATTTGTGTGCACTTGGATGAGAAATGAATCTTGAATATATCATTTAACTTGGATAAATGACTTGAGGTGATTTTGGATAAAGGGGTGGATTATGGAAATTTTTCCAATTGATTATAAAAGGTCATTTTGCTTATTTATGCAAATAAGTACGCTTATGGATGTGTTTTGAGTGATTTTGAAAAAGAGAAGAATTGAAAATTTGATATAGATGATTATGGAGTAAATTTGAGTAATATAACTTTGTAAGGTAATGAGAAGGAACAAGGCTATGTTAAATGCTTTTAAGGAGTTATTTTAGAGGGAAATTATGTAAAGAAAAGGGGGAAAACAAGAACAGTAGGGCTATGAACAGACCTAAAATAAGGGTCTCTTTGCGATTAAACTGATACTGTTTGGCCCATAGAAAAATTATTATAATTGATGGGCAGATAGATAAGTGAGTTATCTTTCAAATACCTTTTGAATCACTTTAATATGAGTTATGTGGAAAAAGTTATGGCCATTTTACTAGGACTCCGCAAGATAGACTAAAGCTGTGCACATTTGTGCTCTAGCCTAATTTTAGGAACCCTCTTGTGGGAATTATGCTTTGCACTGTGAATGAAATTTTTAAGGGATTTCTTAAGCTTTTTATATTAGAATTTCATAGTTCAATTGGACGTCGGGGTGAAAGATATAGATTTTCTAAAATAGACCGTCAAACAGTAATATGAGGGAAGGAAGAGATCGTAACATTTGGAAATATTATCAGGAGTCTCCATAATTATGGATATTACAAAGAAATTACAAAATTTAGTGAGTTCAACAACTTTGATTATGTATAGAAGCTCATATGGGTTGGAAAACCGAGTTACATGCGCATTAGAATGAGATTTGAGAGGTGGGGAAAACAATGACTCAAGATTGATGTCTATAGAGCCAAGCTAAGGTTATATGAGCTTTCCTACACCTCAAAACACCCCTATTGGCATTAAACCTTTTATTGTCCATTTCAAATATCAAAAACCCATATTCCATTTATATCCATTAAATTTTTTTCATTATCACCTCAATTAGTTCATTTTGTTCTATTTTGCTCCAATTTGTTTCACATCGAGTTTAATGACCTTAACTTATTTGGTTTTCAAATCATTTTAATGTGACTTATCTTATATTGAATTGTTTGAATCATGGATGTCCTTTTTATTAATCAATTTTCATAAAGTTATAAATTATGGGAGTGAAAGTTGTTTACTAACTGCATTTACCTATAACTACATTTCTTAAGTAGAAACGGGGCCTCGTCTATCTTTTTCTTTTTTTTGTTCCCATTGTGCATAAGTATTATCAAGTGAGGTTGCATTTAAAGACTTCAGGTATGTTCAATACCTGTATCTTTAGAAATTAGCACATATTTATCAAAATTATAATGTTTTGGTAAGTACAACAATGAATCAGTTTAATTAGTAATTTAACACATAATTAGTGACTGCATCAGTTATCAGCTATAGGGCATTGCCCTCAGTTACCCAAGTGGCTTCAGGGCAAGCCCCCCGATCGGTTTGGCAGGTGTACACTTATCCATAAATCGTAATAGTATCAAGAGGTTCACTATCAGATAATAACTAGCAATTTAGTTTTACATTCATCTCATTCACTATTTTAACTTAAAATAAATTGTAAAGCGGGCGCCGAACCAATTTATGTAGAGACCATTTAACAATACATGAATGCATGTACTGAGCTTCGACTCACAGTTCGAAATGTTTTACATGTTTTTTTAGGCAAATGCTCAGTGAATCGCCCTAATGCTAGCAAATTAGCTGAAGAGAATAAGTTAAGCAAGGGAAGCTGGAGGGATCATCAATGAAATAGTACATGCATATTTTGGAGCAGTATTTTGAAATCTTCAGTGGATAGAGGTGTGATTATATGGTAAATTGCTTTACTATGGTGTACAAACCATGTATGGGTTAGCAGTTGATTGTACATGGTTTGTTAATGTGTGAATGGGTATGGTTGAAGCTATACCTAACTATGTCATCTCTAGTACACATACTTCAAGTCTTGTCCTTTTGGATGAAGGTAATGCCTGTCATTGAGTTTACTAGTCCTAATTTAGGGATTTATTAATGAGAATGCAAACAATGAATCTTGCTTAATTAGGGGGCGTTACATAACCAAACTACTCAAAGTAGGTTAACTAATTTAGGAGACTTACCTAACAACAACGAATGCGATAGCAACTAAAAGCGTGGTTTATGAATTTGATAATTGAGACACTCAGGTTGGAATTAACAACACATTTATACTAGTAGATTAGTTACTAACCCCACCAAATATGCTCAAGAATGCAACATGAATGGATATATTATCAATAAGCTTATCGCCTTTCTTTTTCAAGGGTAGAACACTAATCCTGAAATTAGAGCTGCCTATGTTTATGGGACTAAAAGTCAATGGGTTACAAAATGCACAATATTAAATCCCAATTAGAAATTCAATAGTTTTTATATTAAATTCCTAATCGTCTATTACGCAAAGAACAAATAATTAATGAACACTCCTTCAAGCAATTCATGAGCATGTGGTGAGGAAGTAGAATTCAATAAATCAAGCGAGGAACAAATATGATTGTGGCTAATTCATGATCAACTGGACCTAATTGGTACTAATCATAGCACAACTTGGGAGATTTAGCTACTAGACATGATAGAAATCACAATATGATAACACAAAATATCATATCTAGTAACTACTAAAAATGGAAATAACAGCAATAAACTAGAGAGTGAGATTTGAAAGAACAAACTCAAGAATTAAACAATTGAAAGAATACAAAATTTTCAATCCATAATACTAATATCTAAAAATCCAAATAATGTGCTAAGAATATGTTAAAGCCTAATTCAAAAGCCTAAGTAAAAGAAGTCTCCAAACAAGCAAATGGTCATTATTTTTCACAAGCATCCACTGACTTTGAGACAAGGGCATGGCCATGTCGATGGCAACGACATCTCCTATCCGGATTGGTGAGAGCAGCAGTTGGGTACAAGATATTGTCGTGGGCACGAGCGGTTGTGCGTGGGCACGGTGGAAACGGACCTATCGGACTTTTCTTGACGAGCAAAGTCATCCCGTTTCGACCTGACATCCTTGTTGCTATAATTTGCTTGCTACTAAGGTCGTGCTACAAGCCATGGCCAGATGTGGTTGCTTCCTCCTCTTGGATTCATGACTTTTCACACTCCTTCACATTTCCATGCCCCTTCTAGCTAAATATCCTCATGAGCTACATCTGTTATCCCTAAATCTATTGAGTTAAGGCAAGCGACACCTAGAAATAAGAAGATCACCAACCGAGGCTAAAACGAGCAGAATATTCCTATTCATAGATACATTTCATGACAAAGACCATGAAATAGGGTGAAATCGATGGAAGAAAATGAGCCAAAATAGAGGTTTAGCAACTTTTTGATGCTTATTCCTTGCTTGCCCCTAAGTAAGACTAACTTATAATCAATGAACCCTAGGAGATGAACCTCTAACACCAACCTCCTTAGGCAAGTAATGACAACTAATTAACTATGCTCATTCATACATCAATGATGGCCAAGTCAAAGTGTCAAAATGTTTATCCAAGAAAACACACATAACACCATGTAGAAATGACATAACCTCAACGCAACATACCAATAATCCCATATTTGAACATGTAGCAAGACAAGGAATCTCGCAACAAGTATTGAGCAAATGTGACCAGTATCACCTCGCTTTACGACAAAGGGGAACACTCTACTGATGTGTCTTGATAGATAACTTTGGTCACTCAATACTTGAGCCCTTATAATGTCAGCTACCATAGTGCAAGATCGTTAGTCCAGATGAGTTAGAGCTCAATCTTATGAAAGGTAAAATGATTCATTAGAGTTTTGTCGGAGTGACTGTATGAAATAATCAGAGTCATTGAAAACATAGTCAGAGTCATGAATGTGATAGAGATAATCTTGCACTACAAAAAAACATGCGTTTAGAAACCGAAAATTTCGGTTTCTAAACGGCCAAAATCGGTTTCTAATCCCAATTAGAAACCGATTTGAAACCGAAACTAATCCGTTTCTGGAAGCTTGGTCGCAAAAGAGATTCGAAACTGAACTAATATCGGTTTCTAAAATTGAAACCGCATTTTGAAACTAGTGAATTTGTCGGTTTCTAATATTTAGAAACCGATTGGAGACATCAGTTTCTAATATTTCTGAAACCGAATATGTCTATCAGTTTCTAATATTTAGAAACCGAATAAAATCAACAGTTTCTAATATTTGGAAACTGACACTGTGCACCAGTTTCTAATATTTGAAACTGATGGTGTGATTCAGTTTCTAAGTATTAGAAACCCTTGATTTCATTCGGCTTATAATTTTAAAACCCAATATGTTCATTGGTTTCAAATTTAGAAAAAAGTGCTCTTGCAAGATTTGAAACTGGAATACTAATTTCAATATCAAAATGACACTAAAGTACAATAAGCATAAGCTTGCCAATTTTAATCCCTCATAATTCTATAACACTTTCGATATCATAACATAATGGACACAACTACAACATTTACAACTAAAGTTCATAATACATAAATATGTATACATAGTTATCAAAGCTTCTACAACAATGTTGATTCCAAAAGGTAGAGCTATTTGCCAAATTAACAACCCACTATAATATCTAAGGTTTGTAAATATGCTAATACTCCAAAAGAACCCCACACAAATGTGATCTGAAACACCTAGACAGGATCTATAACTGTGAAAAGATATATACACCAAAGATCCTTCATCCTTTGCAAATATCTGAGGTTTCTGCTCCTTCATCCTTTGTTTATGCTCCTCCATCTTTCTTTGCTACTCTTCAATTTGTCGCTCCATCCCCCAAACACTTACAGGAAAAGGATATCATCCTCTTCTGATGGGGGCTTTTTTTTGCAAGTTTTAGTGATTGGTAGTTCTCCTGAAAAATTACAATAACACATCAAATTCACAGTACAAGACTACAAGATCAAGTCGCAAAAATACAGGATGTTACTAGTGATGTGAAGCTACTGTTTTGAATGCATGTAAGCTAGACAAAATGATTGCTGCAAGTTCCAGATATACACAGTTTCAACCATATGCATAGGCCTGAATACACCTATTGCAGACATAGTTGAATGCAGACCCCCCCCCCCCCAAGTTTCTTTTTCCTGATCAAAGCATTGAAGGGTCACTGCATCAAAACAAGCAACAAAATAAGGTTAGCAGGTTTGATACGTACACAAGATTTGAGTAATAGAGCATCAGCATGCAAATACAAGATTTGAGTAATAGAGCATCAGCATGAGTTTCTTTTGAAATTTTAAGCGAAGCTAAATACAAGATTTGACATGAGCTCAGGACAGTGACAATTTTCACTTGTGAAAATACAACAAAACCTAGCTCACATCCATTTACACAGGATAGGGAAACAACATTACAGCAGAGGCATAGAGCATCAGCATGCAAAGTTCAAAGTTCCAGGTTTCTTCATTACAACTTATTCAATTTCCAACAACTCTACTAAGAGTTCAACACCTAGGCAATAATGTCGATGTTTCTTCAATTCAGTTGATACACAAATAAAGCAAATAGAATTCCCAACACTGTGTCACATACTGTGTTTCTCCTTTGTACAACATTAAGATGTGATAAACTGAAATCCCAACAAGCTCAGACAAATTATAACATAAGGAAACTGTCTTGTAAAAACATTACGTCAACAGAAGGGTAAGTGCTAACTCGTTCAACAAAAGAGCACAGGTCCTCATACATGCATATACATACTATGTAAACTCTCTTTGATTCATTAAACAAAAATCTGATAGCTCATGAAATTGTGATCAATCAACCCCTGAACATCTGATTCCCCTCCCCTCCCCTCCCCCCATTGGCCCCCTAAAATAGCAAGTAGGGAGTGGACTAAGAATCACTTATAAGCATAAGTGAAGCAGTTCCCAACTTCAATATGGATTTTCATTTCAGATAGCAAACAATTACTCATGGTATTTAGTAACATTTCGTTTTTGGATAAGAAAGCAAATGGTATTCATCAGATTGAGCTTTTTACCTCTAACCTAACAGGGGTGCCATTTGAGCAGGCAGTAGCACTGGTTTCATCAGCAATACTCATGGGATTCCCTGCAGGAAAAAATCAGATGAGAACCAGAATCAACATCCAACTATTCAAGAAAACAATCTGGGCGATCAAATGGTAAGAGATTGGGGATAAAATCATACATAATTATTGCAGCAGAGTAGATATTCGAAATAAGCAGATAATTTGAAGATCGTCGATGCTGCAAAATTATACTTCAAGGAATTCAAAACATCAACCAAAAGGGCACAAAAGACATTGAAACTACCCAAATACCAAGCAAACGCCAAATCTCTTCAGATTGACAAAACTGGAACACAAAACAAACTGACTTTGGGAGAGAGACAGAGTAAGAGAGTCGGTCAAAGACAATGGAGGCAAACCTGAAACAAGGGTCAGATCTAAAGCACAAACCCAAATTACCCAGAACTACCTTGAACATGCATAACCTTAATCTGAACTCTAGCAGAAAAGGGAGCGAAAATCGAACCTTCAGGAGCCTAGATAGACTTGAGTTTTGAGCGAGAGAACGATGGCCAACATCTACTATTTCTGAAGACATTGAAACTACCCAAATAGCAAGCAAAAGCCAAATCTCTTCAGATTGACAAAACTAGAACACAAAACAAACTGACTTTGAGAGAGAGACAGAGTAAGAGAATCGGTCAAAGACAACGGAGGCAAACCTGAAACAAGAGTCAGATCTGAAGCACAAGCCCAAATTACCCAGAACTACCTTGAACATGCATAACCCTAATCTAAACTCTAGCAGAAAAGGGTGCTAAAATCGAACCTTTAGGAGCCCAGATAGACTTGGGTTTTGAGCGAGAGAACGATGGGGAAATCAAACCTTCAGAAGCGAAAATCGAATCTGAAATTTTAGGGCAAATAGAAGAGCCATAGCAGATAGAGGTTGAGAATGGTGGTTTTCAAAGGTTTCTGAGATGGAATGAAATTGGGGAAAGCTGAGATTTTAGGGTGCAAAATTGAAGAGCTACGGGAGATGAATGAAATTGGTGGGAAGTTGAAATTTTAGGGTAATAAAAACTCAAATTTCCTTCTTTTTTTTCAATAGCAACCCAAATTTGAAACTAAAATAAAAATTGGTTTCATATTAGAAACTAATTTAGTAATCAGTTTCTAATTTGAAACTGTATCTAATATCGGTTTCCAAACTTAGAAACCGATTAATTAATCAGTTTCGAATTTAGAAACCAAAAAAACGGTTTCTATATTTGGTAGCAAAATAAGATTTTTGAAACCGAAATAAGTTCGGTTTCAAAATGCGGTTTCTAAAAGCGAGTTTTTTTGTAGTGTTGGTTGATCAATTAAAATGAATTATTCGAAGCAATCTCATCAAAACAAAAATCCTCATATATTGCTAAGCACATTTTTATTCACAAAGAATAATCATTCTATAACTGAGGTCAAGTTGATTAAAGCAATTGTGGATATTGATTTATATTCCTCTTGTAAAAGAATCCCTCTACATATTATATGCAACATTGATCTCAACTTGAGAGAAATTCTTCAACGAAAAGGATTAATTTTATTTAGTCATTTTTGGGGCATTATTATTGTTAATTGAGTTGGGTAATCTCTCTTAATCACTCATAGTTTAAAAAGAAAAGAACCAAGTCAATGGCATTCACATGAGTGGTTGCTTGATTCTAGTGTTAAAACATGTTCAAATTTTAATAAAACCAGTTCACATGTAATCTGAAATGTATAGATTTGGCCAACTATACACCATGAAGAACAAAAAGACACATGATATAGAAGAAATCGAAATACTGGAAGGGGAGAAAAAGGAAGCATACTAGTTATAAGGGCCTTGATCAAGCCAACTTTGTTGCCTTTGAAATCATTTAAGACTTCACACCCCATTTTTAGCCCATTTAGAGTCATTCCCTCCATTAGACATCATAACCAATGAAATACATAGATTCTAACCTTTATCAAGAACTAAAACCCATAACCAACCTCAAACTAAATTGTCCTCTTTCAAAATAGAAAATGTAAGTCAAAAAAGAAAATATAAGTCAAGATCTAAAACACCCTAGATACTTACAGGAATGGTGACATATTGGTCTCAATCTAGTAATAAAAGCCGAAATAGGGAAATTAAAAGAAAAAAAAAACCACACACAGAACATTAGAAATGAGGACATGATGTCATTGAAGTGAATTATACCAATGACATAAGCATGTGAAAAAGTAGTTCCTGATTCTAAATTTAAAGCTAAAATTAACATAACCTAGTAATTAGATTGTACAAAAAATATTTTTAAAAATCAACAAAATAGATTAAAAATTGGATAGCCCAGATAGAAACTCCATTAGTCCTATTGTAAAACCTGCATCCGTCATCAACGAAACCAACAAATAGTACTACTTAGCTCTAAAAATTAAAACTATATTATCATATGTGGTACAATTGTTTTGGGTTAGTACCATTTTTACAGCATTAGAGAGTGATCAAGGAAGGTTAGGGGGAAGCCTAAAAAGATCAAATTTCTCAAGATAATCTCAAAGTTTTCAAATTTCAAATTTCAAGCAAAATTAAAACAAAAATTCAAGTTAAACCTCACTTGGTTGTGGCGAAGAACCGCTCGAAGAGCACGTGATTGTAGACCAACAAAACCACCTAGAAATCGGCCGAAATTCTATAGTATGGACATTTGAATTTCCATGTCTACAATTTGGGTGAGAAATGGGGATCAATTTGGATAAAGAAAGGGAGAAGAAAGAACTTAGACTAACCCAACAAAGTTTGCGTGAGATAGAGAGACTCCATCTTGAGTATTTGGAGAACTGGATTTTTTGATTTGATTCCTCTTGCCTAGGGTTTTATGTAGATTGAGAATTTGCGAAGTAAAAGACTTTTTATGAGAGGGGGTGTTGGGAGGGAAAAAGAGAGAGGAGACTTGGAGGAGTTATCCAAATTCAGTGAATGAAAAGAGAAACGAGACGTGGAGGAGTTTGTGTAGGCAATTATTTTTAGGTTGCGAGGTGGAGACCAATGAGGCGACACATGGTGCCATTTTTTTTTTATTATAGAAAAAGCACATTCAATCAACAGCTGTAATTTAGTGAATGAAAAGTTTTTATGCTAAATTTCGAAAATTACTCCCATGATAATATTTTAGGGTTTTGCAAAGATTACTATTATAATAATGTGTGTGTGTGTGTATAATTTGCAATTGGAGTTGAGAATCAAGGATGTAAACTCCTTTATTTTGAGTGTGTGACCCTATTGAATTATATCTTTTATTTCTTTTCATAGAAAAGTTCACATGCCATGTGCTTAAGGCGTGTGGCCATCAAGGTGTATGCTGAGATAATTATTCTTTCGCGTGTGGCCGGCGGATTTTTTTTAATAGGTGTAAAGCAATAAGCATAGAGTGTACTACACTTGATCTTAGCGAATAGGCCAAGAAAGTTATTAAGCATAGAGTAATAACCAATTTTTAGGTGTAACTTTGTCAACCTTTCTACGATTTGAAGGAAAAAATATATGTACTTTGGGTATGGCAAAAACATAAAAAATTAATTTAGGGATAGAAAAATAAAAGAAACAAAATTACACAATATGAACACTTAGCTAAAGAAGATGAAGATTTGGACTAGAGTAGTGTAAGAGTTATCTGCCATACAAATTAGGGCTTCAAATTTGTAACAAATTAGGGCTTTGAATTTGTAAGAAAACAAAGAACAGAAAAATACCTTGGAGCTATGACTATGTCATTTTAAAAACAAAGAACTAAGAATAGAAAGTATATATGAGAGTCACGACTATGGAGGTTGTGGACAAAGGGACAAGCCATAATTTTTCTGTTTCTAGCCTTCCTTTTTATTATTAAACGGGTTTTGTATTTTTTTCTCGAAAGAAGAGAATAAAGGAAATAGTAGTCCAATGAACTTGACAAAAGATGAAAACATAACATGGCATATGCTTCAAGTTGGTTAGGAACACGTTCAATTCGTTCAATTAGTTTGACACTTGTACCCTGTTGGGAAATGAAGGACGTACCTTAGAGATGCGGAAATGTAGGAATCTGTTGCTCGGTAATTGCCCACATATTGTTGAACTGGATTGACGGTGGCTACTAGAGTCACCGTATAACATCACGCCCCAAAACCAATCCCTAAGTGATGGTAGGACTAACATTATAGAGATAGCGGAGAGAGAGCAGGCCAGATTCACCCCCACTTGCTGCTCTTAATCAACTCGTTCCTATTCAGTTCCAAGAATTGTAACTGATAGGTGATTATTATGAACGATTAATATGTAATTAATCGCTTACTTAATGTTGGTATCAATGTGACCTTTACACTTGGTCAACAACTCCCCTTCGGTCACATAAACCATAAGTTACACTTTTCTCTCCCAACTAATCTCTTCACGTCTTATACTAGGAATGGGTGTGCGACCAAAAAGTAACCAATAGTGTTATATCAAGTCGCCATCTAACTAATATAACACTTTTACGAAATACAATACCCCAAATCATCCTCAACATCACCAACGGCATACACAGTCCCTCTATGCCATATGGTATATCATTTGATTATATACTCAATATAATCGCCTAGGCTCATATGGTGATGATGGATAGATTTTTCCTTAAACACTTATGAAATTCCATCTCAGCTTGACTATTTTCCTAACGTGCTCTCACTGGACTATATACATCATGGCCCTTAAGAAACACATTAAGGTAGCATCATCAAGCTTCGACTCCATATCATAGCTTTAAGTCAAAGGGTCATCGTCCATATGGTCATACAGTGATAAGAGATAGGGGGAAATCAATTATCACTCCATGTATGGGTCGACTTATAAGCACATACAGTATGAAATGTGTGTCATGGCATAACTCCCACTCAGATGGGTATGTCACTCTTTATGCCATGCGAATCTTCAGTCTAGATTTTTGCCAAATAATCTAACCTGAGCCACTAGATCAATATACTGAATATTAATCTTGACACTCAAGATTCGGCTTTTAAGGCTTCAATATGAAATCTTATTTCATACTCGACTCCCCCGACTCTCATCTTAGACTCACTAAGGCAACTATATTCATTTTACTCACACACTTCCAGTGTGAGTAATCAATACTGCATACCTAGTACCAGTATGATTCAGTCTTATCATGCCCACCACTCAAGCATCAAGGCGATTGCCTGTGTGACTAGGCCAATCAGAAGCCTGTGACATTTCAATGTGCCTAACGTGCAACAATAAATTATGAGTGCTTTACTCAGTTACAAAAGAAATGTACCCATCACATAACAAGACCAATCCAAGCACTAAATCTTATGAATTCCTAGACTCAATGAATAAGTTTTGAACACATCACTAGGAATAGGTTTAGCTAACGGAACATAATCACCTTGTTGGTGTATATATACCTAATGGTCGTGCCTTTTTCCTCTATGGTGACAAGATACACAATTTACCTCCATAGCTAACATTATTGTGCAATCTTTGCTTCAT
This sequence comes from Selenicereus undatus, assembly GCA_017589665.1. Classification (NCBI taxonomy): domain Eukaryota; kingdom Viridiplantae; phylum Streptophyta; class Magnoliopsida; order Caryophyllales; family Cactaceae; genus Selenicereus; species Selenicereus undatus. Next base: position 90,859,489 of record JACYFF010031959.1, read on the forward strand.
ACTACACCATGACCTAGCTTGCCCATCCAGGGTGACGCCATGACCTAAGATTTGACCAAGACTCTTCCAGATCACCATCCCAATTGACATTTTGAGGATCCTCTCAACTTGAGGCCTCTTCCTTGATAGTATAAGACTAAGTCAGCTGTACCACGAAGGTAGTGCTCGACTCTATTGATGGCTTGCCAAACAGCAAGTCCTGTGTTACTTTGGCAATGACTTATCAAATCAGCCGCTAAGCAAATGTCAAGCTGTGTACATAACATGACTTACATTTAGCTTCCTACAACACTAACGCAAAGGACATTGTCCATTTCATCATCTGTTTTAGGGCACTTAACAAGACTCAAGGTTAGACCCATCTTAACTGGAGTATCTATGGGTTCGGAATATAAATCCAAATTATTCTAAGACATTTTGATGCATGCATCTTGGGGTAGTTTTGAATTATTTTCACTCCTAGGACATACCTAGTTTCACCCATGTCCTTCATCTCGAAGACATAGGAAAACCACTTTTAAGTAGCTTCGATCAACTCCAAGTTAGCCCCAACTAGCAGTATATCGTTAGCATATAGGGTAAGAAACATAAACCCCCATGTTGAGCTTCTAACATACACATGATGGTCTTCTGAAACCATAGATAAGCCAAACTAAATTATGGCTCCATGGAATCTAAAGTATCAAAATCTGGAAGATTGCTTAAGATCATATATGGATCTCTTAAGATGACACACCGTGTCATCTTGTCCCTTTGATACATAACCAATGGGTCAGTCCATATAAATCTCTTCCTCAAGATTACCATTGAGGAAAGCAGTCTTTATGTCCATTTAGAATATCTCAAAGTCCAAATGGAATCCCAGGGTTAGGAGTAGTAGGGTCTGAACTCATCGATCAAACCATCTACCCGACGTTTTATCTTGAGTTGGGGCAGAGGATCGATGAGTGCTAAAACCTTTTTTTTTTCCATAGAGTCCATCTCATTTCTCATGGCACTCATTCACTCTTTGTGATTTGGTGAATCAATCATCTTTTGATAAAAGCTAAGATCATCAACTTCCAAGGAAGTGCATATGAACATTTCCTCTTCAACTTAAAAATGTCGTTGAGGAATTCTTCCATGCACACTCATTTGGATCCTGGGACCTTCATTATTTGTCTGCATATGTGATAAGTCCCTCCCCCTTTCTCTAAGAGGTATGAGACCATAAATCCCTCCCTCTTTGGTATGAGACAATGAATCCCTTCCCCTTTCTCTAAGAGGTATGAGACCATGAATCCCTCCCTTTCCCTAAGAGGTATAAGACTCGAAGCATGAGGAGAATTACTCCCACTATCCATTGAATGTGTGGGATCCTAAATGCGTGGATAAATTGCATGTTCAGGAATGGAAGATTGAGACAAACCTCATTCTCAGGCTAACTCTCCTCAACATTTGGAGATTGAGGAGGAATCTCATTCTCCTTGACAGACAACCTTCACCATTCCCATCAATTAAGGAAGATGTGACATCCTTGGCGGCTGAGTGAGAATTCAAATCCTCCCCCTCACCGAGGGATGGTTGAACATCTTGTTGTAACTCATACAATTCGAAGTAAGTTTTTAAAACTTCACCAAAATCCTGGGAACTCATCCTCAAGAAAATCAACATTGCGGGAATCCATTTCACGATCTCAATTGGTTCAAAAAGTTCTAATACTTCGTTCTAATAATAGGTACACAAACCTAGATCATGAACAATATATAGCTCGATGATGTGCTTTCACATTTATGGGCCCACAGATGTCTGTAGCAAATGAACACCAAGAGATTCGATGGCCTGGAAAACTTACAAAAAGATTTCATATTGTTTACTAGCTAGATGTAAATCACATCTTTCAACTTGAGCCTAGTGAGTTGTAATAACCCAACCCTAACTCATATTTATTTATTTAAATCATATTTATTTAGTTAATTAATCATGTTTATTCATTTAATTAATCATGTTTATTGATTTAATCACTCATGGTTATTTGTTTAACCAAATCATATTTATTAATTCAATTACACTCAATTTATATATTTATCGAATTACCTTATGTCACTTAAATTTTTCGCTTTTATTTATTGTACTTAATCATCCCGATTGGGGGATATTTCATTTTGGTCCCATTTTGCAATTCAGGTTACATTGATTGTTAATTCAAGTTTCATTAATCGATTAAATATCCTGTGAATCGATAGTAGGTCTCGATAATTATGGTTTAAGAAATTATTGTTATTATAATTTTTTAATAACCTCGCAAAAATTTAATTTTGAGTTACGAAAATTCAATCGCATACGGTTTACTTTCCTTCTCGGGCCCAAACCGTATAAGCCAATCATAGACCAAGAAGCTTGTATTGTTAACTATGATTTAAATCTAACCTTAAACTTAACCATGGTTAGCTAAAAAGCTCCTTTATGGGAGGTTAAATACTAGCCAAGTTATGTTAATCCATTTCTAACCAAGTAAAACCCCCACACACTCATCTTCTCTCCTCTTTCTCTCTCTTTTTAAGCTCCAAGTGATCTCAGCTTGGATTCTTTTCATTTTGATTTTGTTTTTGTGATTTGGATTTTGATCATGTTCTTTGGAAGGAAACAAGAATTATTTTGATGTTTTTAATTGTGGATTGAGCTTGAAGCATGCTAGGGTTTAGGGGTTTGCCATGATCATGTTAGTTTAAGTCAAGTGATGGATTTGGATTTCTTTGTATATAATTTTTTGATCTTTAGTCTTATTGATGATTATGATGGTATTTTTGGTGATTTGGAATGAGTTGGCCATAAACCAAGGTTCTAATGATATTGCAAGGTTTAGCTCTCCTTTAATGGCAAGCATGTTATTTGTGTATATTTGATTGAGAAATGAATCTTTGATGTATATGATTATGAAGTGAAATTGAGATTATGGATTAATATGGTGATGGGAAGGACCAAATCTTTATTACATGATTTTAAGGAGTGATTTTAGATGAGGATGTATGTGAAAAGAAAGGAGAAAGGAGAAAGCAGTGACAGAGTGGCTGTGAACTGTCAGAAAACAAGGGACACCTTGCCAATAAACTAGTAATGATCGGCCTAACTAAAAATTATGATTTTGGTGGATAGGTAGATCAGTAAGTTAGCTTTCAGATAAATTTTGAATTTCCTTAATCCGATTTATGTGGAAAAAGTTATGGCTCTTTTGCTAGAACTGCGCAGGTTCAATCAAAACTGACACACCTATGTTCTAGCCCCATTTTGGGAACCCTATTGTGGGAATCATGTTTTGTGTTGTAAATGAAGGTTTTTTAGAGCTTCTCAATCTTTCCATATTGGGGTTTTAGGTCTCCATTTGAGGTCAAGGGTGAACACTATGAATTTTTGAAATGAACTGACCTGCTTTGGTATAAATTGGATTGTTATTGCAATTTCTGTGCAGTGTACACTTGAAGGAAAATTCTGAAAAATTTACTGTTGCTTTCCCATATTATTTTCGAATTTTCTATAAGATTTCATGAATTCTGGTTGAGTATTTTGAGTTGGTGATTTTTGGAAGCATTTTGAGTATTTGAGTAAAGAACAATAATAAAGATTGAGTAAGATTGAGCATGCAGTCATTTTGTGTATTTTGGGCCAAGTAACGTCATTTAAGGGGAAAATGAATATTCATGGCCTTTCATGGAGCTTTTAGCTTGATTAATGAGAAAGAAGAAGACAAGTATACAATTTGGGAGCTTGTTTATGAGCTTTGAATCAATTATGGATTTTACAAAGAAAATACCAAGTTTAGTTAGCTTAATAGCTTCTATTGAGTTCAATGACTCATTAGGGTGGAATTCTACACTTAATGGACTTGTGAATGAAATATGGAAAGTGGGGAGAATTTTTGACTCAGAAACCATATTTATCAGACCAAGTTATTGTAGTTTATGCTATTTTGAACCAAGATATATCTCTTTTGACCTCAAACCTCTATTACTTACTCAATTCAGAATGTATCAAATGCATTTAACAAGCCAATCTAGTGTACTCGTTGTTATCTTGAACCAAGCTATACATCAGTGAGTGTTAAACCTGTATCAGCAACCTATCTCAGAAAATGCCAAAACCACTCTCCCATTTGTCACCATCAAGGCCTTTTCCTTTGTAATCTCATATATCTCATTATGGTCTATTTTGCGTTTATTTACTTTATATCGAATTTAATTACTTTCATTAATTCAGTTTTGAAGTTATATTGAAATACCCAAGTTATGTATACCATTTAATTAATCAATTTCTATTACACATACTTTTACTTAATTATGTGAGTAAGGATTATTTACTAACTACGCATACCTACAATAACATTTATGAAATAGAGTTAAGGCCTAGTTGTCGTTCCCCATTATGTATAAATGTTATCAAGTCAGAACATATTTATCAAGTCAAATGACATTTTTTCTAAAGACTCAAGGTACATCCATTGCCTGTATCTTTTGAAAGCAGAACATGTTTATCACATTACAACTCTTAATGAGTTCATTAATGAATAAGTTAATACAGTGATTTTCCATTTAACTTGTGACCCCATCAATTATTATCTATAGGGCATCAGCCCATCATTTACCCTTGCGGCTTCAGGCCAACTCTTAATCGGATTGGCAAGTGTATACCTATGTATAGATCGTATCATTGCAAGGGGTTCACATCCAGATAATAATGAGCAATTTAGTTTCATATTGCTTTCATTTTCATTGTTATTGCGAACTAAACGAATTGCAAAGGCGGGTACCCATCAATAGTGTTTCTATCCTCATTTTATAATATAGGAATGCATGTACTAAGTTTTAGCTCACATTTTTGAATTGTTTTCATGTTTTTCATTTGAGGTGTTGAAGTATCACATGTTTCTCCATTTAGCAGGCCTTTTTGGAAGTCATCAGATGCACACAGTAGATTCAGCATAGTCTGAACGTTGGTATCAATCTCAAGGTCAAGTTGGGTCTATATTCAATATACTTGTGCATGGTGGAGTGCGAGTTAGCACATGGTATGATTAAGTCGATTGTATTGAAGTTGAACTATTATGGACTTTGGTTTTGAAGTGTTTCAGCATAATAGATATTGTGATATTGCACATGAGTTGCAAGATTAAATGGTTTCAGTGAGCCTTGTCCTTACCATGACGACAGTAGCGCCTTCTATCATTAAGCCTTCCGCTACAGTTTTTCGTAAATCATATCATTAGCATTTTGGGAGCGTTACAGATTTGGTATTAGAGCCAAGGTTTTAAGGGGCAATGTGAGCTATCAAGTGTTTATTAGTTAGCTATCACGCTGTTTATGAGTTATGTTGGACCAGTTAATTGAGTTATTAACTGCAAGTTCATATGTATGGGCATATATGGAGGAACCATTTCCATTTGAGTGACTCAATCATTTGGTAATATCCTGGGATTCGAACATTAGTAAAGTGGAGTGTGGAATAATTTGGGTCAACTATTAGTGAGGCATGTTCTCATTTATCAGGGAGTTATATTGTATATTTCATTTCTCTTATTTGTTTAACTTTTTGCAATCGTGTACTCCGGGTGTGTGACCCATTGAGTTATGAACTCCGACGTGTGGTTGTTGAGCTACTAAAATGTTTCTCTCCATTTCAGGTATCTATTGCAAGGCTTTAAGCTGGGTTTTAGTCAGTTTTTAGACATAACTCTGTCTGTTTTGTCCCCAGGATTTCAGAGTTCTGTTGAGGTGTGTTAATATGCCTGATCTTGAGTACATTGATGGTTCAAACCCGATGTGGGGGTCCTATTTGCAACTTCTTAAGGGATTAATACAATGTCAAGTTACAAGTAAACCTTTAGATAAGGAAATGCCTTATAGGGCAATATCTTTGAGGTGACCTAGTATGAGATGAACATTACAATGAGTGCTTATGTATGGTGATAACAATTAGTAGCTTATGGTGTGCCACTTGGCATTATATGGGTGGTACAATTAAGATTAAGCTGCTATGTATAGGAATTATCTGGTCTTGACACAAAGACCATACATCAGCAATGCTCCCATTACTTCCTATCATTGACTTATTTCTACCCTAGTTACCTTGAATTGTTCAGAGGCATAGTTTCTCTTCCACTAACACTGTCTTGATTTGTAATTGAGTGTTTATAAAAAATCTCATATGTGGTATGTGGGGAGTCCTTTAAACACATCTAAGCAACCTTTCTTATAGGCAATTCAAACCCTGATAATCATAATCGTTCAATTCTTTGTTTCCATAATGGAGCCTATAATGACCCCCCGGTATGCGTTACTGTGTGATTTACAGTTCTTCCTAAGCATATTTGACCCATTCTCCTTACAGTTCAGTCATCACTATGTTCATATTTTTACTGTGACCTACTTTAACTCCTTGCTTCTATTTGGGCACTATTTATTTATTGCTTGCAAAGCCTTTGGTTGCTTTAGACCCAATCATTGAGCGCCCTTTCAGCAATTAAATGGATCCATATTTTGTGTTTCTATAACACCGTAACGTCATGTTGGCATACTACTCTGTGGTCGTGATTGCGTGTCGTTACTCAAGTTATTTTGGCAATCCTTTCTTTACGAGTACATCCTATCTTATTAATGATAAACAACGATTTGTGCTATTTCCATCTACCAGCAGTTTTAGAGTTTATATGCTTACCCAATACATCCATTTACCGCAGAATGTGTTATTGATGGATGCTATCATGTTCAATCATAAGACTGACTCCTTCATCTTGAAGTATTGGTCTTTCAAACACCAGATGAATAAAATTTCCCTTCTGGTGGTGTTGACCCTCATCTTCGTCATTTTACTCGTACATGGGTACTGTATGACGTTTCAAATACCCCTTTGGTATTCTGTTAGATTTGTTTGCCTTCAGTACTTAATACTCATTCTCAACTTCATAACATCGTTCATTTACTTTACTATCATGACCATCATGAATAAACTGCATGTCTTGTTTATGCAGGCCATTTATATGTCTTACCTCTTTCATTACGAATCTTCATCCTTTCATTCATTCAGCTTACATGCCAATCCTTTATAACCAATAAAGAAATATATTTGCAAGAGTTCATGGTGTGGTTACATCTCTTTACACTTTAGATAGTCCCCCTGTCTTTTAAATTCACTGAGACCAGTAGGCAATTAAATGTGTTATCTTTTATAAATATGCCTCTATTGGTATTGCTAGAACCATATTCATTTGGCATTCAATTCGGTTTGATTGGCAGACCTTGTTATCATTATAGGGATGAACTGACTTTGTACTTATAGAAGATGACTTGTAAAGATCTTAAGGTTAGCTTGAGAAATGAGGAAAGACTAGAAGTGTGTTTCTATGGACTGAGAGAAGAAAAACCCTATTTCCACCCTAATTACACTGTGTATGCAAGTGAGTTATCGTGTCAGTAATGCATTGAATATTAGTGATATGACAACCGCACTCGGTATATACATATCCATAATTACAGTTTATGAATTTAGAAATGTTTCATCTGAGGACTTTCAGGACTATTTTCTCCTGAGAAACATTGATTTTCAGATCAACCTAGTTCTAAGTGCTCAATCCATTTTCAAAGCCCCTATCATATGACCCCCAGCAGAGTTCAAAGAACTAAAGGTTTAGTAAGATGAGTTGCTATAGAATGGAGTTATTTGACCAAGTGTGTCACCGCGGGAAACCTAGTTTTATATGTGTGAAGAAGGAAGGCAGAACCTTATGGTCGTGTACTGCGTACAAAGAGTTGAACAAGATCAGTATCAAAAACAAGTGCCCTGTACCTTGAATAGATGATTTATGGGATTAACTGTAAACAACAGATGTCTTTTCCAGGAATGATTTGAGGTTTAGATATCACACTTAAACCATGCACCATAGTTTATTTTTTTTAAGAATACCCATTTATAGTAATTCTTGTAATTGTTTGCTTGTCTCATCTTCAAAACTTGATACCATCCAATATTGTTTAATCTCCCTTGCATTTCAACCCGATATTTCCTATTAGCGTGATCTTCCATGTCTTTGCAAACCCATTGTTAAATGTGAGACACATTTTTATATGGTTGTCAACATTCCAATGTTCTCGACCTTCACCATCTTTATTTCATGATCATGAGTTGTAGTTCATTCTGCTGAGAGCCGATTCACACATCTACCTTACATCTCATTTATTCATAATGATAAGCTCGTGTAACTTGTTCTGAATTCATAATGCAATTCAACTCTCATTCGTGTGGGTGATTGCGATTATCATAATTCCCTTACTCTGTTTATTTTGAAATTCAACTCCCATACATATATGTTACATTATGATAAATAAACTTTTGCATTCTCTATTTAATCTTATTGTTGTACTCGAATTGGCTTCATATGAGCAAAGGCATGTTCCTATTGCAGCTTACTCAATCTATTTATCTATCCATTGGCACTTTGCTCGTCCAATCCATTTATCTATCCATTACACCTTGCTTGTCCAATCTATTTGTCTATCTATTGCACTATGCTTATTCGATCTATCTATCTATTTATTGCACATAGCTTGTCTCATCTATCTGTTGCACTTATCTTGTTCCTTGTGGCTATAAAGTCACCTAGTTGAAGCTCCGCTGCTTGTCATCTTTATTCCAATTCATCAATTAAACCCGAGTATAACCGGACCATATTTCTCCTTAGCTAATTATTTATTGGACCCTTTATGATCCATATTTATAAAGTACAATTCCTGTAGCATTATATTTCAGAATTCATGATACACTTATGGTTATCTTTATTATAACCACCCCATGTTAATCCCTCCTTTATAAATCTTTTCTAGTCTCATTGTTTATTTCTTTTGTTCCTAATGACTCACTTGACTACCAATTCCATCATTTTCCTCTGTAACCATGTTTATTCTAGTGTCTAATTCAGACTTAGAGCATATCTTAGACCAGTCTGATAAGGGAAGATCATGTGGTGCTTTAAGAACACCAGATGAGGACATGTTGATAAGGGCATAATCTCAAACAATGTCTAGCACTATTAGAGTAAGTTAGAAGGAGCATCGAGAATAATAAGACAGTTCAAGTATATGCTAAAGTGACACAAGGACTACACAAGAGTCATATGGTTGTTTTGACCAAATACGGAGACAATCAAAGTTCAGGTGAGATATAAAGTATTCCAAAGGGCTTCTCTAGTCAAGGGTCAAGAAATTGGATATCGGAGATAATTGAATCCTCGTTACACTGGGCTTCATGAGTCAATAATATAGTACTTATTAAGAAATGCAATGGTTTCCATACTTATTAGTGGTCAAGACAGAGAACTAGAAGAGTAGAGTACCTCCTTTGTAGTAACAACTTTTTCTTTTGAAGAGAATATCAATTTTGAACCAAAGTAATCGAGCCAGTGACGGCACTGAGGATCTAGATACTCGACCACAGGATTAAGCAGCTGTGCACTTTGGGCTAATCATGCCTTTTTGGAGGGAAACAGTGAAGACCAACTATCCATACTTGAGATGGCATTGCATATATGATCAAAATCATAAGTTTCGAGGACGAAACTATTTAAGGGGAGAAGGCTATAATAGCCCAACCCTAACCCATATTTATTTATTTAATTAATCATTTAATCAATAATGTTTATTGATTTAATCACTCATGGTTACTTCTTTAACCAAATCATGTTTGTTAATTTAATTACACTCAATTTATATATTTACCGAATTACCTTATATCATTTAAATTTTCCGCTTTCATTTATCGTATTTAATCATCCCGATTGGGAGATGTTTAATTTGGGTCCCATTTTGCAATTCAAGATTCATTGATTGTTAATTCAAGTTTCGTTGATTGATTAAATATCGGGTGAATCGATAGTAGACTTTAATAATTATGGTTTAAGAAATTATTATTATTATCATCGTCATTATTATTATTATTATTATTATTATTATTATTATTATTATTATTAT
>JACYFF010031959.1:90869490-90886318 GCA_017589665.1 Selenicereus undatus
ATTATTATTATTATTATTATTATTATTATTATTATTATTATTATTATTATTATTTTTATAATCTCCCAAAAATTTAATTTCGAGTCATGAAAATTCAATCGCATACGGTTTACTTCCCGTCCTAGGCCCAAACCGTATAAGCCAATCATAGACCAAGAATATTGCATTGTTAACCATGATTTAAATTCAACCTTAAACTTAACCATGGTTAGCCAAAAGGCTCCTTTATGGGAGGTTAAATACTAGCCAAGTTATGTTGATTCATTTCTAACCAAGTAAAACTCCCACACACTCATTTTCTCTCCTCTTTCTCTCTCTTTTTAAGCTCCAAGTAAGTGATCTCAACTTGGATTCTTTTAATTTTGATTTTTGTTTTTGTGATTTGGGTTTTGATCATGTTCTTTGGAAGGAAACAAGAGTTATTTTGATGTTTTTAATTGTGGATTGAGCTTGAAGCATGCTAGGGTTTAGGGGTTTGCCATGATCATGTTAGCTTAAGTCAAGTGATGGATTTGGATTGTTTTGTATATGATTTTATAATCTTTAGTCTTATTGATGATTATGATGGTGTTTTTGGTGATTTGGAATGAGTTGGCCATAAACTAGGGTTCTAATGATATTACAAGGTTTAGCTCTCCTTTAATGGTAAGCATGTTATTTGTGTATATTTGATTGAGAAATGAATCATTGATGTGTTTATGATGTGAAATTGAGTATTAGGGCTTAATATGGTAATGGGAAGGACCAAATCTTTATCACATGATTTTAAGGAGTAATTTTAGATAAGGATGTAGGTGAAAAGAAAAGAGAAAGTAGTGACAATGTGGCTGTGAACTAGCAGAAAATAGGGGACACTTTGCAAATAAACTGGTAATGATCGGCCTAACTAAAAATTTTGATTCTTCATGGATAGATAAATCAGTGAGTTAGCTTCCAAATAAATTTTGAATCGCCTTAATCCGAGTTCTGTGGAAAAAGTTATGGCTATTTTTCTAGAACTGCGCCGGCTCAATCAAAACTGACACACTTGTATTCTAGCTGGGAACCCTATTGTGGGAATCATGTTTTGTGTTGCAAATCAAAGTTTTTTGGAACTTCTTAGTCTTTCTATATTGCAGTTTTAGGTCTCCATTTGAGATCAAGGGTGAACATTACGAAGTTATGAAGTGAACTGACCTGCTTTGGTGTAAATTAGGTTATTATTGCAATTTCTGTGCAATGTATACTTGGAGAAAAATTCTGAAAAATTTACTATAGGTTGCCCATATTATTTTTGAATTTTCTATAAGATTTCATGAATTTTGGTTGATTATTTTGAGTTGGTGATTTTTGAAAGCATTTTGAGTAATTGTGTAAAGAGCAATAATAAAGATTGAGTGAGATTGATCATGCATTCATTTTTTGTATTTTGGGCCAAGTAAGGTCATTTAAAGGGGAAATGAATATTCATGGCCTTTCATGGAGCTTTTAGCTTGATTAATAAGAAAGAAGAAGACAAGTATATAATTTGGGAGCTTGTTTATGAGCTTTGAATCAATTATGAATTTTACAAAGAAAATACCAAGCTTAGTGAGCTTAATAGCTTCTATTGAGTTCAATAACTCATTGGAGTAGAATTCTATATATAATGGACTTGTGAATGAAATATGGGAAGTTTGGAGAATTTTTGACTCAGAAACCATATTTATCAGACAAAGTTATTGCAATTTATACTGTTTTGAACCAAGATATATCTCTTTTGGCCTCAATCCTCTATTGCTTACTTAATTAAGAATATATCAAATGTATTTATCAAGCCAATCTAGCGTACTCGTTGTTATCTTAAACCAAGCTATACATCAAAGTTTTAAACCCGTATCAACAACCTATCTCAGAAAATGCCAAAACCTCTCTCCCATCGGTCACCATCAAAGCCTTTTTCTTTGTAATCTAATTTATCTCATTGTGGTCTATTTTGCTTTCATTTACTTTATATCGAATTTAATTACTTCCATTAATTCAATTTTGAAGTCATATTGAAATACCCAAGTTATGTATACCATTTAATTACATAATTTCTATTACACATACTTTTACTCACTCAATTATGTGAGTAAGGATCATTTACTGACTACACATGCCTATAGTGACATTTATGAAATAGAGTAGAGGCGTAGTTATCGCTCCCCGTTATAAGTGTTATCAAGTCAGAATATATTTATCAAGTCAGATGACATTTTTTTTAAAGACTCAAGGTACGTCCATTGCTTGTATCTTCTGAAAGCAGAACATGTTTATGAAGTTATAACTCTTGATGAGTTTATCAATGAATCTGTTTATATAGCGATTTGCCATTTAACTTGTACCCGTCAGTTATCATATATAGGGCATCAACCCATCATTTACCCGCATGGTTTCAGGCCAAATCTTGATCGGATTGACAAGTGTACACCTATGTATAGATCATGTCATTGCAAAGAGTTCACATCCAGATAATAATGAGCAATTCAGTTTCATATTACTTTCATTTTCATTGTTGTTGTGAACTAAATGAATTGTAAAGGCAGGTATCCATCAACAATGTTTCTACGTTCATTTTACAATATAGAAATGCATGTACTGAGTTTGAGCTCACATTTTCCAATTATTTTCATGTTTTCCATTTTAGGTGATGAAGTATCACATGTTTCTCTATTTAGCAAGCCCTTTTGGAAGTCATCAAATTTACACAATGGATTCAGTATAGCATGAATGTTGGGATCGACTTCAGGGTCAAGTTGGGTCTATATTCAATATACTTATGCAGTGTGGAGTGCGAGTTAGCACGTAGTATGATTAAGTCGATTGTATTGAAGTTGAACTATTATGGACTTCGGTCTTAGAGTGTTTCATTGTAATAGATATTGTGATATTGAACATGAGTTGCAAGATTAAATGATTTCAGTGAGTCTTGTCCTTATCAGGACGGCAGTAGCCTCTTCTATCATTAAACATTCCGCTGCAGTTTTCCGTAAATCATGTCATTAGCAATTTGGGGGTGTTACATGAGTTAGTCTTAAAAGACCATCTTTAGTTAGTCTGTTAACTCTACCTTAACCCTCATGGTGAAGACGAGCATGCCTAAAACAAAGTGGAAAATAAGACAAAGATGGAAGATGTCTTGTTTCATCCAAATCATTGAAAAACACCTTTCAATGTGACATAGCCAAACAAATTGCCATTGTATGCGATATCTAAGACATCTAGGTGAAAATTAAGGAGAAAACTAATCTTATAAACAAAAGACACAAGGGAACATCGCACTCCATCGGCATAGAGAGCATCGTGAAGATGCAATGCATTCTTTTCAGGGAGATATATCCTTATCACGGTCGTTACCAAAAATGAAAATTTGTGAACTCACCGAGTGACAATAAAGGTTCACAAAACCAACTCGATCCTAAACTATGTGCTTGGTTGCTCCGGTGGCTACAATCCACTAAAGATCATAATTGGCAAGTGATGCTTGGGAGCACACATATTATTCAGGAGCAACTATGAAAGAAGATACCTTAATCGGCTCAAGACAATCCCAAGTGTAGGGTCCCTTATTTCCACAGTCATAGCACTCACATGTGCTATATGCCTCTCTTCATTTCCCTTAAACTCCCCCCCCCCTTTTTGCAATACTAACCTTAGATCCGAAACTTTATGAGAAAATGAATCTAGACGGACATGATGCTAAGCTAATCCCACATGTACTCAACAGTGGGATAACTTTCAATTCCCTCACTAGATCGTCATAGATGCAATACGCCAAAGTATAGCATGTTGATAGATCCATTCTCGAACCATTTTTGGTATGATTTAAAGTTTTCTCGATACTGCTCACTAGCAGTATTATCTTTGCCACTCTAAAGACCGAGAACCTGATGAGTGTTCTAACATTTTACACTCGTTCAGAAGAAAATGAATCTTCTGACACTTTGTGACATAGTCAACGCTATCAAGCTTTCATTGGTAAACAAATTACCAACCATATTTTAATTGTCATATCTAAAAGTATATATTTTAAAAGATGGACATTAGGCATATTTTCAAATAATTAAATTATCAAAAATTCCATCATTCATGTTGCATGAACGAAAATTTCACTAACCTCATAATCACCACATACAAACATGAATTAGAAGTTTTTATAATTTAATTATCACATTTGTCCATAAAATAATATTTATGGAGAACATTATGGTTAAAATAATTAACACTTCAAAAATATCACAAAGATATTATGTTTAATCATGTAAAACAATTTTACATGAATTTTTATTATTGCATAAACAAATTTATATAACTACTAATGTGTCATTTAAAAATCTATGAATGAAATATCAACCATAAAGTTTAGATTATTATATAAAACGTATTTATATAATAAAATGAGTCTATATTGCGAAACATATTTGAACAATAACATGTTATAAAAGAAATTTATTAAAGCCCAAGGAACATTATATAAAACATATTTACATAATTATAGATAACATGAAACTTATTCAAATGTCACTTGCAAATTATAAAACACATTCATAATTTTATAAATTTAGATTTTATGAAACGAATTCATAAAATACTGCTAAATTACATAATTAATAAGAAACATGAGATGAATTCATATTCGTTAATTTGGGCAAGGAAAAAGTGCTAAAACAATTAGCAAATTTACTACAACTCATGTAGTTTGTATATATAAAACACATTTATATAATGCTACTAATTGGTGATTGACATAAAACATATTCATGTAACCAAATGCAACATAATTTGTAACATGAAATATATCCAAATATTAATCACAATTAATTATATAGCACATATCCATAGAATATTAAAATTTGGATGAAAAGAATTCATGGCAAAACTCGCTAATTATATATAAAACATATTCATTCAATATCACAAATTTAAAATTCATAAAATAATCAAATATCCTATATATCCAAATAACAGTATGAAACTTATTCATATAAAGTTTCATGAATTATTTTTATTAACTACAACAAAGATAGAACAATTAACTGATTCAAAATTGCTCATATTTTTGCATAAAATTATTAAATCATGAAACATATTCATGTAACTGAACATTATATAAAACATATTTATATAATATAAGCTATAAAATATAACATATGAAACATCATTTACAAACCAAGGGGAATCAACATTAGTCTAAATATCACCTAGATATTTATTAAATTTGTGGAAAACAACTTTACGTCATACATACTAATTTTATATATGAAACAAATTCATGTAACTTCAATGCAGTTCTTACTAGTCACTCAGCATGAAAATTTTAAGTTGATGCATATATAAAACGAATTTATATTCCATTTTAAACATATTAATGCTTTTATAATGGATTCATGCTTTCAAAATTAAAACTAATCCAAAATTTTAATTCAACGAATGAACTAACTGCATGAACCATATCAACTTATACAAATTTGTAATTCAACCAGAAATCATGCCATAACTAATAATATTGATAATTGTTTCAAAACGAAAACAAAAACATAAAAAAAAATAACATTGGCATAAAAACCCTAATCTAACCCTAGGCCCTCCCCCATCTCTCATTTGGCCTCCATGGTTCATTAATTGGGGCCTATCTCTCTCTAAGATCTCGGCCCTCTCTCTGGCAATGGAAGTCTCTCTCCTTTTTAATCTAGAAAATAGAGCTTACTCCACCACCAAATCACGACCCCAGCTCACTGGTTTCTCAGTCGTTTGCTATCATCATCGCCGCATGGTCACATCGAGACCCACGAAACACACAAAGGATGAAAAAACGTCGCCCTTCGCCACTGATCAAATTCCCATGAGCCTCTGTCTAGACCTCCTTAGCTGAAACCGATTCCACCAAGGTGTAGATCGGCCAAAGTCGAGTTAGGTGACACCATTCACACGTCTCATGCACCACCCCACTGGCGACGCGTGGGCCCACACGTGACCTTTATGGCGTCGAACCATGGTTTTTTGGCTGCTGTGGAGTAGATCAGTGCGTTTGGAGGGCAATGGAGCAAGAAGGTAGCTGATTAATCCCTTCGTCGATGGCGCGTGACATACACGTGCCACACCTCCGAGGCGGTGCTGAAGGGTATGTGTTGGTTTCTCTGCCTTCTTCTTTCCCATCTTTTTTTTTTAATCGGACCGATTTTTAGGGGAGCTTGATTTCAAGGCCACTAAGACCTAGTGTGAGCCGTGGCCAGCGCAACCACTATCTGGCGGCAATCATGGTGGAATTTGGTGCAGGCCACACTGGACTCCTCCTGGTAGCATAAACAGAGGAAGGGGTGTAAGACAAAATCTCACCAGCACTTAGATCTAATCCCATATCGATTTATTTTGCATTTTTGGTTATTGAGTTAGAGAGTCACATTTCCAGAGTAGGATCGAATTCTGAGTTCTAGGGTTTTGGGTAGAGAATAATCTCACACAGCTGAATAGAAGATTATGCTATGATGAATTCAATTAGCATAATGCACAGAACAACATATAATCATGCTTTCATGCTTTGAATCAAGATTAAACATAATTGTATATCAAAACATGATTTGAATTAACCAGGGTCAATGTAACGCCCCCAAAATGCTAATCACATGATTTACGGAAAACTGCAGCGGAAGACTTAATAATAGAAGGTGCTACCGCCGTCCTGATAAGGACAAGGCTCACTGAAACCATTTAATCTTGCAACTTATGTTCACAATCACAAAATCTATTAAACTGAAACACTTCAAGACCAAAGTCCATAATAGTTCAACTTCAATACCATTGACTTAATTATACCATATGCTAACTCGCACTCCACACTACATAAGTATATTGAATATAGACCTAACTTGACCCTGAGGTCGATCCCAACATTCATGCTGTGCTGAATCCACTATAAGCATCTGATGACTTCAAAAGGGCTTGCTAAATGGAGAAATATGTGATACTTCATCACCTAAAATGAAAAACATGAAAACAATTTGAAAATGTGAGCAAAAACTCAGTACACGCATTCCTGTATTGTAAACTGAGCATAGAAATACTGTTGGTGGGTACCTGTCTTTGTAATTCATTTAGTTGGCAATAACAATGAAAATGAAACTAATATGAAACTGAATTGCTCATTATTATCTGGATCTAAACCCCTCGCAATGATATGATGTATACATATGTCTACACCTGCCAATCTGATCAAGAGTCGACCTGAAGCCGTGTGGGTAAATGATGGGCTGACGCCCTATAGATGATAACTAACGAGGTCACAAGTTAAATAGCAAATCACTGTATAAACTGATTCATTGATAAACTCATTAAGAGTTGTAACTTGATAAACATGCTATGCTTTCTGAAGATACAGGCAATGAACGTACCTTGAGTCTTTAAAAATGTCATATGACTTGATAAAAGTCAGCTATTTCATAAATGTCATCTGACTTGAAAATATGTTCTGACTTGATAACGCTTATGTATAATGGGGAATGATAACTAGGCATCGGCCCTATTTCATAAATGTCATTGTAAGTACATGTAGTCAGTAAATGATCTTTACTCACATAATTGAGTAAGTAAAAGTATGTGTGTTATGATTTTCCGCAAGCGTACGGTTAACGTTGTAGTACTTACGGGTATCGTCCTCAGGGATGGAGGAAATTTGATTATTAAAAATTCTAACCTAATTGAAACTGAAAATTAAAATCGACTAACCTGAAAATTATCATATTTGATTTAGTGAATTTACAAACTAAAATAATTGAAAAACTGTACGAGATTTGAGAGCACCAAAAGGTAATTTGGAAAATGAACTGAAAATGAATCACGTGAGCAACACCTTGCAGTAATTAAACTTTGAAATCTTCTTCTTCCTGACTGAATCGAAACAGAGGAGAAAACAGAAGTGAATCGAAACAGAGGAGAACAAGCGAAAAGAAGAAAATGCTGGACCTCATTCGAACCTTTAAGCACCGAAATTGAATTCGAAAAATTAATCTCAAGGTTCTCTACAAATTGAAATTGAAGACTACCAAAATTCACAACGACTAAACCTGAACGAAACATGACAACGAATGCGCGAAACCTAGGATTGTAATTCTTGAACCAAATAATTGGAATTCAAAACCACAAAGTTTTTTTACAGCTACTGCCCTCTCTTCCCTTTTTGTTCTCTGCCGCCTTCAACCTCCATTAAAGCCCTCTTGAAGAACCAATTCGTTGCCCCCACATAATTGCTTCCATTACTCCTCCAAAACTGATGGATTGATGATAAAAATTGAATGAGGGAAGAGAAGAGGAGGAGGAGTGCGGTTATGGTGGAGGAAGAAGAAGGCGAAAGGCCCCTGTTCTATTTCTGTGACTTTTGGTTTGCTGGCCAACACAAAGAAGGAGAAGGAACGATGGGGGAAGAAAGCTGGGAAGGCCCCTGTTCTATTTCTGTGACTTAGGCGTGCAGTCTTAAGTGAAAGCAGGCCACAACAAAAGTTGGGCCAACCCAAACTTGGAACAAAAAACAAGGAAAAGCAAAGAGGCTCCTCGAGCCGGTCTGGGCCTCGGTTCTGCTGGGCCTGTTTCATTCTTTTCTCTTCTCTTGGTCCAAGCTCCAATGCATTTTATTCATTTCTTTCAATTTTTCAATCCCTACAAAATAAATAAAAATAATATTAAAATCGCAAATTAATAATTTATTTCAAGCAAATATTAGGTAATAAAAGGTATAAAAATGTAATAATTTCAGTCTGAACAATGTGCAACAGAAATTGAGTAATTAAATAGTATACATAACTTGAGTATTCTAATATAACTTCAAAACTAAATTGGTGAAAGTAATTAAATTTGACATAAAGTAAATGCAAGTAAAATAGACAATAGTGAGATAAATGAGATTACAAAGGAAAATGCGTTAATAGTGACAATTGAGGGAGTGGTTATGACATTTTCTAAGATAGGTTGCTGATATGTGTTTAAGGCTCGCTGATGTATACCTTGGTTCAAGATAACAACGAGTACACTAGATTGGCTTGATAAACACATTTGATACATTATGAATTGAGTAAATAATAAAGGTTTGAGGCCAAGAGAGATATGTCATGGTTCAAATTAGCAAAACTGCAATAAGTTGGTATGATAAATATGGTTTCTGAGCCACAACTGTCCCCACTTCTCATATTTCATTTATAAATTCATTAGATATAGAATTCCACCCCAAATGAATCATTGAACTCAATAGAAGCTATTAAAGTTCACTAAACTTGCTATTTTCTTTGTGAAATCCATAAATGATTCAAAGCTCATAAACAAGCTCCCAAATTGTATGCATGTCTTCTTCTTTCTCATTAATCAAGCTAAAAGTTCCATGAATATTCATGAATATTTATTTCCACCTTAAATGACCCTACTTAGCCCAAATACACAAAATGAATGCATTATCAATCTCACTCAATCTTTATTATTGCTCTTTACACAATTACTCAAAATGCTTCTAAAAATCAGCAAACTCAAAATACTAAACCAAAATTCATGAAATCCTATAAGAAATTTGAAAATAATATGGAAACTCTACAATAAAATTTTCTGAATTTTCCTCCAACTATACGCTGCACAAAAATTATAATAATAGCCCAATTTGCACCAAAGCAGGTCAGTTCACTTCAAAAATTCCTAAGTTTCACCCTAGGCCTCAAATGGAGACCTCAAACCCCAATATGAAAATATTAAGAAGTCCTGAAAAACTTTCATTTGTAACACAAAATATGATTCCCACAATAGGGTTCCCAAAATGGGGCTAGAACACAAGTGTGTCAGTTTTTGGTTTATTCTGCTCAGTTTTGATAAAACGATCATAACTTTTCCCACAGACCTCGGATTAAGGCAATGCAAGATCCATTTGAAAGCTACCATGTTGAACTATCTGCCCACCAAACATCATAATTTTTTCATGGGCCGATCATTACCAGTTTAATCCCGAAGTCTACCATGTTTCATTGAAATTTCCAGCCCTCACTGTTTTGGCTTTTCCTTCTCTTTTCACATAAATCCTCACTTGAAATCATTCCAAATCACCAAAAACATCATCATAATCATCAATAAAACTAAATATTATAAAATCAAATATAAATCAATCCATAAACATGGTTTTAACTTAAGCTTGCATGAACATGATCACCTCTAAACCCTAGCATGATTCAAGCTCAACTCCACCATGATCAACACCAAACTAACTCTTATTTCTTATCAAAACATCATGATCAATGATCACAAACATCAAAACAACAATCAAAGCTAAAATAAAAATCAAAACCAACAAGATCAAGTTTATAGTTTACTAACTTTGATGCTTGGAAGCAAGAGATGTATGTGGTGTGAGGTAGAGGAGATGGTTGGTGGTGGTTGTGGTGGTTGGAGGCAGCCTCTGGCTGGCCGGAACAGTAGCAACAGCAGCAGGAGGGAGGGGATAGCCGTGAGGTTAGAGAGAGAAAGGAGAAGACAGGGTGTGTGTGTGTGTTGTTATGTTTGCTTGGCTAGAATGACTCCAAAAAATGCTTGGCTGAATTTTATCCTTTCAAGATATCTTTTTTGCTAATTAAAATTAGGCACAAATGATAGTAATTAACTTAATTTAATCATACTAAAATTTTTGGGCCAAAATTTTAACCCAAAATGGATCGGGCCGCAAATCAGGCCCAAATGAATTGGGCCGAACTTAATGAATGTAAGCCCAAATATTTTTGCATGGCTAAAAATAAAATTTTTGTGGCATTATGAAAAATAATTTAATGCTCAATTATAATCATCGAGACCTAATATCTATTCACCTGAAATTTAATCAATCAACGAAACTTGAATTAACAATCAATGAAACTTGAACTAACAATCTATGAAACTTGAATTGAAAAATGGGACCCAAATGGAATATCCCTCAACTGGGATGATTAAATACGATAAATGAATGTGAAAAATTTTAATGGCATAAGATAATTCGGTAAATATATAAATTGAGTGTAATTGAATTAATAAACATGATTTGGTTAAACCAATAAGCACGAGTGATTAAATGAATAAACATGATTAAATAAATAAATAAATATGATTTAAATAAATGAATATAGGTTATGGTCGGGTTATTACAATCAAATCCGAGCAACCTGGCTCTGATACCACTGTTGGGAAATCAAGGACACACCTTAAAGATGTTGAAGTATAGGAATCTGCTGCTCGGTAATTGCCCACATATTGTTCAGGCCCTGTTCTATTTCGCGTTTTTTAGGATTTAGCTAAGAGCTTACATCTTCTTACAGCTTCTTACATCTCCTTACATCTTCTTACATCTCCTTACATCTCCTTGTATCTTCTTACATCTTCTTACATCTCCTTACATCTTCTTATATCTCCTTACATCTTCTTACATCTCGTTACATCTCGTTACATCTTCTTACATCTCCTTACATCTTCATTTTATTTATTTTGTATTTATTTTGTATTTTTCATTTTTTCATTTTTTCATTTTTAATTGTTAATTTTGAATTTTAAATTTTAAATTTTTTTGTTCTTTATTTTTTAATTTTTTTTTTAAATTTTTAAATTTTTATTTTGTAATTTTGTAATTTTTTAATTTTAAATTTTAAACTTTAAATTTTTTTTGTTTATTCTTTTATTTTTAATTTTTAATTTTTCGTTTTTTTTATTTTTTATTTTTTATTTTTTATTTTTTGTTTTTAGTTTTTTATTTTTTATTTTTTGATTTTGTATTTTGTATTTTTTATTTTTTGAATTTTAATTTTTAATTTTATGTTTATTTTTTATTTTTAATTTTAAAATTTTCAAAATTTTCAAAATTTTTAGTTTTATTTTTATTTTTATTTTTTTTATTAAAAAATTAAAATTAAAATTAAAATTAAAATTTAATATTAAAACTTTAAAAATTTAAAAATTAAAAATTAAAAACTTATGAATTAAAAAAAATAATAAAAAAAATAAATAAAATTCAAAATTCAAAATTCAAAATTACAAAATTATAAAATAGAAAATTATAAAATAACAAAAATAAAAATAAAAAATAAAAAATAAAAAATATTAATTAAAAATTTAAAAAAAAATAAAGAAATAAAGAAATAAAAAATAAAACAATAAAATAACGAAAATTACAAAATCACAAAAAATACAAGAAATAAAAAAAGTAAAAAATAAAAATAAAAAATGAAAATATAATAATAATAATAATAATAATAATAATAATAATAATAATAAAAATACAAAATACAGCTTCTTAAGTATATTATTTTAATATTATTATTTTTCATCCAAAACAAATTATAGTATACAACTCTTTTACAATTCAACAACTTCTTATATCTATCCTTACAGCTCCTTACAGCTTCTTACAGCTCCTTACATCTTCTTACATCTTCTTACAGCTCCTTACATCTCCTTACAGCTTCTTACATCTTCTTACAGCTTCTTACATCTCCTTACAGCTCCTTGCAGCTCCTTACATCTCTTTGTATCTATCTATCTATCTAAAACGCGAAATAGAACAGGCCCTCAATCAGGTTAACAGTGGCTACTGGAGTCACCGTATAACATCACAGCCCAAACCCAATCCCTAAGTGATGGTAGGGTTAACGTGATAAAGAGAGCGGAGAGAGAGTGGGCCCGATTCACCCACATGTGCTGCTCCTAATCAGTTCCTTCTTATTCAGTTCCAAGAATTGTAACTAATAGGTGATTATTATGGACAATTAAAATGTAATTAATTGCTCACTTAATATGGGTATCAATGTGACCGGTACACTCGGTCAACATTCCCCTTATGCAAAGTCCCGCGTTTGAGTCATGTGAATGGAGAAAATCTATGTGGGAGAGTGCTATCATTTTTTAGGCCAATAATATCTCGACCTTGTAATTACGTAGGCTCAAATACCTAAAAATAGGTAGCATACGATACATGTAGATCCTAAAAACAAATAGCATATGAAACATCTAAATCTTCTCATACCCGTCTAAAGTGAAATCCTCACTGTGTGGTGGTGGTGTTGTATATAACAGATCAAGATATATTCAGACCATTAAAAAATAATTAAAAAATAACCTTATTTGAACATATCAATTAAAATATCTTAGTTGAGAAATGAGGAACACAAACACCGTGTAGCCATTACTTACATTGGTATACATCCATTTAAGAAAGCAAGTCAAAGAGCAATTGCTGAGCAGGGTACTTATTCCTACTTTTACTTTATATAATAAAGGAAAGGAGATTGCGCAATAACTTGACTAAGTTTTTTTTTGGGCAAGAAGATGCAAAAAATTTGACATAAAAAAAATTAAATATAAGTCCACTGTAGATATTTTGAATTAACTGAAATTCATAGTAAGTTGCTTAAATGATATGTAATGACCTCTTTGTAAACTTTACTCTCAAGCAATTTTAGCAAAGCAATTTGTTGGTATAGAATAGTGGTTGTGCAATTGGAAGGCATAGGTTCAATTTGACACTCTTAGTTGGATAATTGTTCAAAATTCTATGCAGAACTCTTACAAATTTCAATCTATACATCTATAAAAACTTATTGATAGTATTATATCTTAGAAATCTTATGCAGTATTCAATATGTGGTCAAGGTTAAAAGGACTCTAAAATGACTACTTATATTACTAAATGTGCATCTTCCTTTTTAAGAAGTTCATTCATAGGAACTCAACAATTATGCATGCCTATTGTGGATCAGTCTTAGGATGAGTGACCTCCCAGTAAAATTCCCTAATTAGCATGTGAATGAGTTCAAAGCACGTAAAAAAGGATTGTGGTGATTATTGGATTAGTCATCAATTAATGAAGTCGTTTCACGTAATTGTCTGTAGTTTATGAGCAAATGGTGCATTATAGGTGGTATCAAAAGCCAACCCATGACCATGAGCTACACCAATGGAAAGGAGGGGCCTAGGTAGTCACTTGACGAGACAAAGATTTTGGGATTGGATTGTTGCCCCTGTGAATGCAGACGTTGGTCAGCCAATGAGGCACAATAAGGGCATTTTGCTCACTAAGGAGGGATAAATGTAATACCCCAAGATGTGGTTGAGGAAATGTTAAAGGATTTTAAAAGACTAATTACATTGACAAATGCGCATCTTCTCTCAATGGAATTCACTCTTAAGAAGTTCATAATAAAGTATGTTTGCTATGAATCACCCTTCGGGTAAGTTATCTCCTGGGAAGTTTTCAAGGTAGTATGTGATCGATGACAAAGTACGATAAAAATTTTATCTTGTGGGGTCAATTGTCAATCCTTGAAATCATTCCTAGTAATGATTGTGGTCTAGGGGGATTAAGGATTTACATCTTAAAAGTAGGATAAATAGATGTATTAGACTTGTCTAAAATAGTGGTCATAAACAACTAGAGTTGGGATGACAATGGATAGGATGTAGCAACATCGGAAATCCAATCAAGTTTCAAATCCAAAAACTTGATCTAAATTAGATCCGACAGACCAAAGATAACCTCCAAATATGATATACGTAAGATCAAATTAGAGTCGGATTTAATATGATCCGAATCGATTTCCTTTCTCTCTCAATAATTTTGTATAAATTTTTTCCATTCGAACTTATTCTATCCACAAATCAATGTGATAATATGCCCCTTCCTATCATACCAACCAAATATTTTAATATTTAATGCTAACTATGGGAGACTAACAAATGATAATGATGTAGATGCCGGGGGCAAAGAAAAGAGCTAGTGGCTAGTCGGCTACAGAGTGAGACTAAGACTAAGAGAGAGTGGGGAGAGAGATCAATTAAGCCACCAATAAGGTAGGTGTTAGGGACATAGGGTTGAACTTGGAGAGTAGACTTTAGATCTGTAAAATGAAAAGAATCAAAATCCAAAATTTGGGTGGAGAGTCGGAAGCGGAGTTTGAGCTTAGCGAGTAGAATTCAAATTTGTAAAATTTTAAATTTGAATTTTAGTTATTTAATAAAATAGTCGGATCGGATTGGAAACTCCAAATCCAATTCGAATCTTAGTCAAACTTAGATTATTTTTAGCAAACTTAGAATGTAATATTTTTTCTTCTCGAATTCAAATCGGACTATTTTACCTCAAATTGTATCAGTTATGCTTCGAATTCGAATGTAATTGTCATCCTTGGTCGCGGCTCTACAAAAGGACTAAATACTATGTAGGTTGATTACGATTTAAGTCTTGGTGCTCAAAATATTAACATTACTAAGAAGGAAAATTAGACATAGCAAATGGATCATTCAGTTTGTGTATGGGCCGATTCAAGTTCCAGTCAAATCATGTTTCTAGTCAAGCGACACATTGGGTTAGTTCAACTTGGGACGGGTGAACTCAATTTAGAACAAATGGTTTATAGGGCACAACACTTTGGGTTATTTGATTTCTGGGTCACAAATATTTATTTTTAGGTCCTTGAGGGGCTCCAAGTGCAAATGCTTCAAAGTTTTGGACTATTTTGCAAAACTAGGCTTATATTTATGTTTGCACTTCTTATAATGACTTTAATGGTACTAGTTATCACAGTCTACTACTTATATCTCAAATATTATATTTTTTGTGATTAGAGACCCACCATGCTTAGCAAAATAATTAAAACTTAATTATAGAGTTTCGACCATTACCTGAACCTAGTAGGCGCTAGACTTAGGCGTTCTTCTAGCTCCCGGTTTACAGATATTGCTAATCTCAACCACACCTTCCTTAGATCAGGCGCAACACAAATCCGTTTCATTTCCTACCTTGGACCTTAGTCACTAATCAAGTTTTAAATATTTTTCAAGGATATTGGAACTTTAATCAAAAATTTATAATATTTAAGGCATAAGATTCAATTGAATAACGTTCCCTACTAGGAAACTTCTTTTATTGAAAGCTTAAAAGTGGAAATATTACAATGAAAAGCTTGAAGAGGGACTTATGCTAAGATCATTAGAAATGTTTGCTCATAGAGAAATGGATAATCCCGACTTCTCTTTTACTCAAGAATACTCAAGTGACCGTGTCCCTTCTCAGCACCCAACCTCTCTTTTTATACAAGATTGGGGGTACATATGATGCCCTAATAGCTACAGTACACACTGATTTTTCATATGGCTACAGTACACATTGATTTTTCACATGACTATAGAACACTGCTTTATTTTATAGACCTGACACTTATCAAAATAGTACAATAATAGAGCAACCACTTTTCAGAGCTTTTAATGATGACAAGACTACTCATTATTATTGAGATTCTGCATGCCTTCATCTCTAATTATATCTTCCAAACCATCATTATCTGAATAATCATCAATATCTTCATCAAATTGAAGATACTCTGGGTCCTGTTTCTCAACTAGTTCAAGGAGATATTTCTTTCCTTTTTATGACAAGAATTTTTCAGCTTCAACATCAAAGAGATAATCAAAGATATCTTCTGAAACCGCTCCTTCCACCTTCATGTATTCTTTGAATTCATTGTCATAGGCGAAAGTAGTATTTTCACAATACATTAACATTTTTCTTATTCGAGTAATGCCCAACTTTGATGATAAATGTTATAAAAACTTATGGCTCTTGCTAAAGCATGATCAGTAACTATTTCTCGTTGATCTGGAACCCATCCTTGTCGTCGATCATAGGGATCGTTGTAATCAACAATCTGAATACGATAATGGGCTGGTTTGGCTTTTCCGTTCTTATACTCTGGGCCTGTTTCTTTCGTGGGTAAATTAGGTGGGTCAAAAGGGTGAAGTGGGTTGAAGTTAGTTGAGGTGGGTTGAGATAGGTTGAAGTTGGTATTTTTTTTTT
>JACYFF010031959.1:90891318-90915133 GCA_017589665.1 Selenicereus undatus
TATTTTTTTAGTTTCTTCTTTCTTCTTTCTTATTTCTTATTTTTTATGTGTGTAATCTTTAATTTTTTTTTATTTCTTATTTCTTATTTCTTATTTTTCATTATTTTTTATTTTTTTATTATTTTTTATTTTTAATATTTAATTTTGAATTTTTAACTTGTAATTTTTTAAATTTCTTATTTTATATTTTCTTTATTTTAAATTGTTTATTTCCTAATTGTTTTGGTTATTTTGTAATTTGTATTTTTTAATGCGTCTATTTTTTATTTTTGATGTTTTATGGTTTATGTTTTTTTTTGTAGTTTTATTTTTTATTTTTTACTTTTTAATTTTCATTTATTTAGTTATTTTTTATTTTTTTATGGTTATATTTTTTATTTTTTTAATTTTTTAATTTTGTATTTTAGGTTTTTAATTTTATTTTTTGTTTCTTATTTTTTAAGTATAGTTTCATTATTTATTTATTTATTTATTTATTATTTATTATTTTTCTTTTTTGCTTTTTAATTTGTAAATTTTATTTTATTTTTTTTCCACTTCCTACTTCATACAAAACTTAAAAAATAAGAAATAAACAAGAAAATTAAAAAATTAAAAATTAAAAATGAGAATTTAAAAAAATAAAAGAAAAGAAAATATCAACATAAAAAAGAAAAAAATTAAAAATTAAAAAATAAACGAAGATTCAAAAGTACAAATTACAAAATAAAACTAAAAAAACTAAACATAAACCATAAAACATAAAAAATAAAAATAAACAAATAAAAAATACAAATTAAAAAATAACCAAAAAATTAGGAAATAAAAAATAAAAAATAAAAAATTATAAAATAGTAAATTTATAAGCTACAAATTAAAAATTGAAAATTAAAAATTAAAAACTAAAAATAAAAAATAAAAAACACAAAAATAAAAAATAAGAAATAAGAAATTAGAAACAAGAAATTAATGAAATAAAAATTCAAAATTCAAAATCCAAAATTAAAAATTAAAATTAAAAATTAAAAATTAAAAAAAAATTAAAGATTAAAAATTTAAAAAAGAAGAAACAAAACACAAGAAATAAAAAATAAGAAAGAAGAAAGAAGAAAGTAAAAAAATAAAAAATAAAAAGCAAAAAATAATAATAAAAAATAAAAAATGGAAAATACCGAATAAAAGATGAAAATTAAAAAAAATAAAAAAACAAAACAAACAAAAAATAAAAAAAAACAAAACAAACAAAGAAAATTTAAAAATAAAAAATAACAACATCGAAAATAAAAATAAAAAAAATTTTAAAAAAAGCTGGAAAATAAAAAATAAAGAATAAAAAATAAAAAAAATAAATAACATAAAAAACAAAAAGTAAAAAATAAAAAATAAAAAAGTAAAAAGTAAAAATAAAGAAAATGAAAAATGAATAACGAAAAATAAAAAACTAAAAATTAAAAATTAAAAATCAATACAAAAAAAAATAAGAAACAACAAATTCACAAAATTTCGATAACTTCATAAATTATCACATATTAATTACATTCTCATTATTTTAACCCATTTCAACCCACCACATACAAAATATACCAGCTTCAACCAACTTCAACCAACATCAACCAAGTTCAACCTATTTCAACCTATTTCAACTCACCTCAAAAAAAAATATCAACTTCAACCTACCTCAACCCACTTCAACCTACTTCAACCTACTTCACCCTTTTACTTACCCAATTTACCCACGAAAACAATAGGCCCTAAATCTCACATGATACTTTCCAAATTATTAAAATTATGAAGGGGGTGGGATGAAGTTGGTTGAGGTGGGTTGAACTAGGTTGAGATAGGTTGAAGTGGGTTAAAGTTAGTATTTTTTTTTTTCAAGTGGGTTGAAGTATGTTGAAATGGGTTGAAGTATGTTGAAGTAGGTTGAAGTGGGTAATTGTGGATTGACCCACGCAAAGAACAGGCCCTCAATTAGTGCACAATGTACATCCATATATAGGCATCTATTTTTTTGAATTTTTGTTGGACCATCAGGAGATGTTAGAATCCAATGGATCCTTTTGCACATGCATAATTGAAACTTGGTTAATTTTGAGAAAAATGGGTACTTTGGATCTGGTATTTTCATAAAGTAAAGTACTATCCCGTATCCCCAGGCTTTACGGATTAGGTCACTTGGAGAGACTGAATTTGTTGAGAAACTAACACCACCAACTCCAAACTTATCAGGAAAGTAGATCGTTGTACTCCAAGACTCCCAAATATCATAGGATTAATGATGATGATAACCAATGCAGGCTGCATACCACTCATTGAACTATTTTTCTTGAACATGAGAACTTATTTTTTCTTGGATATCATAAGGACATCTAAGATAATTAATTTGTAACTCTAGAAAGGAAAATATTTGGGTTATTAGGTAGGCAGAAGATAGTAGACCAAAGCGTGATCTACTTTTTGTATGGAATTCCAAATTATCAATAAGGACTTTACTAAAATGAGAAAACCGTTCTATTAGGAATGACATTTCATTATGGATTTTCTCCTTTTCTGGCAAGAGGCCGACTTTGATAATCACCATTTGCGAGTTCTCGAGTTAAACTGTCTACTAGAGAGTTTTTCGATCCCTGTATATGTTCAATAGAGAAGAAAAACTGGTTAAACCATAATCGCCAACATACGAGTCGCCCTTGCGCTTGCATAGTTGATAAATTCTTTTTCACAAAACCAAATATTCCTTTGCAATCAGTTTAAATGAGAAAAGGCTTTTGGGCAAAAAAGATTAAGAACTTTTCAATTTCCCTTCTAACGAGAAGAATTTCTTTTTCCATCGCGGGATAGTTGCATTATGCATTATTAAAACTTTCACTGCAATATTTGTAAAGTTTTTCGCCTTCTTTGGTTTTGAGTAGTGCGCTCCAATGCTCATTGCTGGTATCTGTCTCAAGAATAAAATCATCTTCTTAATTAGGCAAATTAAGAACAGGAAGATTTTTACACTTCTTTTTGAAGTTTTGAACAATCTTTGTATCATTAAATGTCCATGTCCAATTTACTTTTTTCTTGAGTTTTTGCTGCAAAGGTTTCTCAGTTTAGCTAAATCTTTAATGAAGTCTGAGACATAGGTGAGGCATCCAAGAACATTTCTAATTGTTTGCTTTCTTCAATCTTTCCAGAAAAATTTTCTATTTTTTTCTAAAATATGTTTTTGTAGGATTATCTATCCAGCTTTTATATCTAGATTTAAGAACTCAATTTCTTATTCAGCATAAATGTACTTGTTCTCACCAAGTATAATATCATGGTCAATGCATCTTCAGGTGAGAGCTAAAATATCATCTTTGTGCTGTTTTATGGTTTTGAAAAAGCCAAGGATATCATTAATGTACCCTAAACAACAATGATTAAGATCTTTGAAGATGTTATCTATTCTTCTCTGGAATATTTGAGGTGCATTTTTAAGACCAGATGACATTACTATCCATTGATAATGTCCTTGTGGGGCACTAAATGCAGTTAAAGGAATACTTTTCTCATCCATTTTTATCTGCTAATAACCCCTTTTGCAGTCCATTTTTGAGAACCAAGAGGCTCCTTGAATTATGTTGAAAAAGATTGTTTTGTTAGGAATATAATATCTATCAAAGATAGTATTATCGTTAAGCTTTTTATAATTGATTACCATTCTTGTTTTTTCTCTTTTTTCTTCTGCATGATTTCTTATCATGAAAGTGGAACTGGTGTAAGGACTCTTGCTGTTTCTGATTAATCCTTTATCCAGAAGCTCTTTGATTTAATTATCAAATTCTTGGATATCTTGGTATGTATACAATATTTATTTGACTCGAATAATAGTGTTTGAATTTAATATAGTGATTTTAGCAAATGTTTTATCTTTATCCCAAAATTTTAGTAGATTATCAAAGTAGAGTTCTTTACATAATTTTTCTTGTTGTTCGACAATCTGCTCTTTAATAGATAATTCGAGTAATGAGATTGTCAATGCTATTTCTCGTTGTGCTGGCATTACCTTCTCACTACGCTGGCTGCATGTAAACTCAATTTTCTGATGTGTGTAAGCCTTAATTTTTTAATAAGAACTTAGTGGCCATTAATTGTGAATATTATTTTGTTTATGGTATGTGTACATGGAGAATATAATCTCTGAAAATTATTTCCAATAATCATATCATGAAATGGTTTATCAGTAGTCTACAAAGCTAGTCTAATGCATTGAACTCCTCCCAATTCTATGGATAACCTTCTATGGCTTCATTGTGACTCATAATGCTATTATCAGCTATACTTACTTGTAAAGGATTTTTAGCTCTTTTCCACATAAACTCAGGGAATAATTATCTTTTCCCAAAGCATACAGAACAACTACTATCTATGTAGGCACACAACTTATATTTATTATATCCCCCTAAGCATACATTTATTGTGGTATAGATGCTATTAGGATTTATGTTGGTGACTTCATAACATATCTCTAACGTCATATTCTTCACTAATTCATCCTCATAAATCGGCTCACTAACAGTTCTTGTTTTGTATCCAATGACCTTTCTATCTAGACTCAAATTTCTATCTACACTCAGTCTTGCAGATTCAAAACTCATTCTACTCATTTCACAAGTCATACTAATTGTATAATCTTCTTTAATTTCTTCTTTAATTGATGAAGATTCTTCTCCCCATTCTGATCTAGTACTCATGCTTCTTAATAATTGGTGTTTTATAGTTATTTTACCTTTCTCATCAATTTTTATCACATTTTTCGTATTGATTTTAGTAGGGTTTGCAAAGTTATATATCTATGACCTGTCAATCTTTATCTCATGAGGATTAGATTTAATCCTCTGAATTTTTTCCATAGGGTAGGACTTTCAAACTTTTCTGCTTCTATCATTGTCACCTTAGTCTTTGGGTCTACAGTATTATCCAGTTTGTAGATAATTTTTCAAAATATCCTTAATAGATATCCTCCTCTTTTCATATCCATCCCAACTGTTTTTATTTTAAGGTATAGAAAATTTTTAGCAAATTCATCTTTTAGACTCACATAATATCTAGGTCGACAATTGAATCCTACCGATCTATTGCATAAGCTGGTCTTAATCCCTGTGATAATTTGATTATTAAATTTGGTATGTCTGATATCACAGAGCAAAGCATAAATATCAATATCTTTGCCATGATATTGTAATAAGATCAATATCTTTGCCATGATATTGTAATGGGGTAATTTCAACTTTGAAACTTCCGACATGGATATACTGATATTTTCTATCTTTGTTATGCTTAAGGATTTTTTTTCAATTAATGAGATTAACTTCCCCCACATCATACTCATGATCTTTGATTTCAAGATCTCCTTCCATCATCTCATAAACATGCTTGCTCTTTAATTGAAAGATGCATTTTTTATAGATAATGTCCTTTCGGATTATAGGAATATACCAATCTCCTTTGACTTCTTCGTTATCATTATCTACAACAAACTCTTCTCCTTGAAGATCACCAAGACTGATCGAGCTACTTTCCATCATATGACTTGTTTATTCATAATCGCTTTCTTCATATTCATTGTCCAGGATAATTTCAACAATTCCTTTATTGCTATTTAGGGCTAGGTCTAATGCCTCATCTTCACTAAGTTCAACATAATCTAGACTACCTAAGGTCTCAATAAGCTTGTTATTCTTCCTATTTTTGCATTCATTAGCATAATATCCTACTTCTCCGCATGCCCAACATTTGCAGTTGTTTTTTCCTGTAGGACAATAAGCTACTTTCCTGAAAATTCTTCGTTTTTTAGGACTTGGTTTGTTATAATATTTTCTTCTATATTTTTCTCCCCTTCGCTTATTAAAGTTCTTTTTCTTATAGAATTTCTTTTTCTTCTCATTTCAGGTTCTTTTCTCCATTGGTGAGGTGAATCCCAACAAGTTAGTAATTGCTTCTTAATTTTCTTTTGCTTTTGGAGATCAATACATTGATCATTGACCCATTTTCTTAAATAAGAGATTCTTGAACCCAGGGTGTCAACATCTGTTCATTCAAGCCATACAATGTATTTTTCATTAATTATGAAATTTATGGGATACAGTAATTTATCATAGAACATATCAAGATTAGTTTCATTATGCCCAATTTTATAATAGTATTGACTAAATTCAGCAATATAATTTCTTAAATATCTCATATCCCATAATTCTATGTTATTAATTTTTCTCTGTCATTCCCTTGCTTTTTCTTTTGAATCAAGTTTAGCTCCAACAAAACTCAGTTTCAATTTCCTTACATAAATTTTTGAACATTGCAGCTGGTGTTTCCATCATTCCTAATGTGTTCTTACTATCATCATTTAGTGAATGATACCAATCAGCTACAATGTTAAAGAAAATATGTTCAATATAGTTTAGGAAATTTGCACCAGTCCTAGCAACATTTAGGTTTAGGACATTATTCATACCTCTTCTCCAATATTCAAATATTTCTTCTCTATTACGAGCTCCATTTATGTCAAGATGTATCCCGTTTGACTAATGGGGGTAATGCCAACTTTTTCAAAGATTGTAGTCTTCTTTGGGATGAACCTGAAGAAAAAACTAGTTGCACATCCTGCTAGAGCGTACCTAGGTCCCATAAAATGAGTATTTCTTCTAGAAAATTCACCAAATTCTTCAAGTGTAGGGACAACATTGTTAACCAAATTGGTCTCACCTAAATCGAGTTCTTCTCTAATTTCATTAGTCTCATCTTCAATAGTCATTTTACCATATTTTTTTATCCAATTTTCTTTTTATCTCTTCTAAGGGTAACACATTCACATCTTCTGGCTTAATAAGGGTCATCTGTTGATATATTTCTTCTTCTAATTGGACATTATTAGTCTCTTTGTTATCATCATATAACACACCATGTTAATAGCTAATTGCGCCCATAATCTTATTTAATTCTTCTAGATTTTGTTCTTTCTCAAACATATTCTGTAGTTCTTGAAGAGTATACTGCTTATATTTCATCCTCTTCTTTTTTTGCTTTTTCACTCGATTTTTCACTTGATTTTTCTCCTACTTCTTTTTGGATTTTTATATCATGCTAAGGAAATGGACTCTTGTTTTTGGGGTTTTGAAAAGGATTTTCTTGCTATAATGGAGTGATAATACTGAAAGTAGATTTTTCGCTATGTCTAACTTCGTTAACTAGAGAAAGGTAGATTATAGATATTTCCTTCTTAAACTCCTTGACTTCAGTCTTGATTTTAGCTAATTCTGCTTTTAATTCTAAAATTATATCATTTATATAGTTTAATTGAGGTGCTGCTGGAGAAATATCTTCCGATGAGTGAACAATGTGTGAATAATTTGGGGCAGGGCAAGCATGAGGTTATTCAAGCATTAATCACAGTTACTTAGCTTATTTAATCCTTAATTATGCGTTAATTAGTCTAATTATCTGAATTAGTTTTGGTCACGTGGCTTTGATACGAACTGAAAGAGGACTGAAAATACTACTAATGAGAAAAATTACACAAAGACAAATTTTATATTTTCAAAAGTAAGTTTTTAAGGATTGGAGTTAAAATAAAAATTTAAAAACCTTAGGGGTCTTTTTGCAATTTAGAAAGCTACTTTTTGCATGTTTGGTTCCAAAATTATTTGCACCAAAGCTGGATGGATCAAGAAATCGTTTCTAAAGTTATAGATCCCAAAAATTATTTACGCCAAACTTTGGGAGTCGGAATAGAATTTATCCCTACTATTTTGTTTCGGGAAGAGTATAATGTGGCTTTTGTTGAACAAATTTCTTAGTTGTTATAGTTGAGTTTGTTCCTCTGTTAGGATTTGGAAACACATGGAAAGGCTTAAGCTATTCTTAAGTACAAATTATGGTGTTATAATTATTTTATAATATAAATGCAACTACACATGCATGGAAGCGAGTCAGCAAACTAGGAGTTCATAGATAAAAGTGGAATATAAATATTTAAATACTATTGCTAAAAAAATTACTTGAATACTATTACCGTATGTGAAAGTATGTGAATAAACAGCTCACCCAACCCTGGAGCCTTTGACATATATTTGTATTAACTGTATAAGTAATAGAATTACAATTATATCCCCATACACTATTACACCCTCTCAATATGATCGGGGGAACACACGGACGGATTGGACTTTAAGAAAAGAAACTATTTTGACAACAATCCTTTGGTAAAGATGTCAGCAATTTGTAAGTTAGTAGGGATATAACGGACTACAAGATCACCAGCAGCAACCCGCTCTCGAACAAAGTGATAGTCCACCGCGATATGCTTGCTACGATCATGGTGAATGGGATAAGCAGACATATACGTAGCATTGATGTTATCACAGTATAGGCAAATAGGAGTAGGGAGAATGATGCCAAGATCGTAGAGAAGCTTCCGAATCCAGACAGTCTCAGCAATGGTATAACCGAGAGCTCGATACTCAGCCTCGGTAGAGGACTTGGAAACGGTGGGTTGCTTCTTGGAACATCAGGTAATCAGGTTGGGACCAAGATAAATAGCATAACCTGTGGTGGACCGACAGGAATCCTTGCAACTAGCCCAATTAGCATTAGAATAGGCAATGACAATGGAAGAAGAGGTAGACGGCCTCATGAACAAGTCATGTGTGAAAGTACCCTGCAAGTACCAGAAAATACGCTTAACATCGAGGAGGTGAGTAGTACGAGGAGCATGCATAAATTGGGAAACTACATGGACTGCATAAGTAATATCAGGATGCATCATAGTCAAATACTGTAATGCACCTACCATGTTTCGGTACTCAGTGGCATCTGCAAGCAGTTCACCGTCAGTCAGGGATAAGGTACTGCAGGCAACAGAATGAGTGGTAATAGGTTTGGTAGTGTGTAGATGGAATTTGTGGAGAAGATCAGTAACATACTTCTGTTGCGTGAGGAAAATGCCAACAGGGGTACGAATAACCTGAATACCTAGAAAATAATAAAGATCCATAAGATCCTTTGGTGCAAACTGGTGAGACAAAGTGGAGATAATGGAATGAAGAAGAGTAGGAGAACTGCCAGTCAAAATGATGTCATCCACATAGAGAAGGAGAACCAGTACAAAGAACAAACATAGAGGGATCAACATTGCTACACATAAACCCATGAGACAGGAGAAAGCTACTAAAACGATGGAACCAAGCCCGCGGAGCTTGTTTCAAACCGTACAGAGCTTTCTTAAGCTTGCAAACATAATGGGGATAATGGGGATAATCAGGATGGAGAAATCCATGAGGCTATTTCATATAGACCTCCTCAGTCAAATGGCCATGCAAGAACACATTTTTAACATCTAATTGACGGATAGTCGACCAAGAGGAAACAGGGAGGGAAAGGATGAGGCGAATAGTGGCAGGTTTAACAACAGGACAGAATGTCTCGTGATAGTCAAGTCTGACCTGCTGGTGAAACCCTTGGGCTACCAAACGTACTTTGTGTCTTTCCACAGTACCATCAGAACGGTATTCAACCCGATAAACCCATTTAATCCCGACAAGATTTTGTTTAGGATGGGGTAGAACCAAATCCCAGGTATGGTTAGCCACTAATGCATTATACTCCTCAGCCATTGCAGTGCGCCAATGGGGAATTAGGAGGATTGGGTAAACGAAATAGGCTCAGGCTCAGTCAAGGCAATAGATAAGGAAATAAGATGCTTGGGTTTAAAAATACTCGACTTCGACCGAGTTTGCATCCGGAGGGAGTAGGGAAAGTGGTAACGGGAATGACAATAGAGCTTGAGGCAAAACCATTGGGGGGAGGCCCGGAAGAAGAAGAGTTGTCCTGGGAGGAGACCGAGTTAGAGAGGGTAGGGGATGAAATCGGGGAAGCGTCTCGCAGGGAATCAGGACGGGAGTAGGCAGCCGTGTGGTAGAAGTATGGAAAGATGTAGGTGTGACACTGGGTAGGGAACACACAGGGGTTGGGGAGGATAAGGGAGCAGGGGGAGAGGCAGGGGCCAGAACAGGGGATAAGCTGGGCAACTGGGAGGCAACAACATCTGTTGTGGGTGTAAGACTCAAGATCTCATGCAAGATAAACGGGGACGAGGTGCAAGGTGCAGGAGCTTAAGAAGTGAGAGATAAGAAAGGAAAGTCGTTCTCATAAAAAACCACATGCCGACTGATGTAAATACGTTTGGTAAAAGGATCAAAGCATTTATATCCCTTGTAGTGAGGGGCATAGCCTAAGAACACACAAGCAATAGATCGAGGGGACAACTTATTAGCAGAGGTAATAGGCAGATGAGGAAAGCAAGCACACCCAAAAGGTTTAAGAAACTTGTAATTTGGGACTTTTACAAACAAAGTTTCATAAGGTGATTTGTCATGAAGAACAGGAGTGAGGAGCCTATTAATGGTGAAAACTGCAGCATACAGCGCATCTGACCAAAAAGAGGCAGAAAGAGAGGCATCCATGAGAAAGGAACGAGTCATTTCTAAAAGATGTCTATGCTTCTGTTCAGCCACTCCATTTTGTTGCCGTGTATCCGGGCAAGACTTATGAAAATAGATGCCATGGCTAAGAAAGAGTTAATGCATGGATTTTTTTTATCAAATTCCTTTCCCCCATTACTTTGGAACATTTGAATTTTTGCGATTAAAAAGATTTTCAACTAAATTTTTGAATGTAACAAAAAGATGATAGACTTCCAACTTGTGCTTCATAGGATAAATCCATGTAAAACGAGAAAAATCATCAATAAAAGAAACATAGTACTTGTATCCCTGATGAGATAAAACAGGAGACTGCCAAACATCAGAGTGTATTAACTCAAGAGGAAAACAAGTACAATGTTCAAATAAAATAAAAGGAAGTCTATGTGACTTAGCTAAGCGACAAGTCGTACAATTATCATGAAAGGAACTAGAAACATTCAAAAGTTGTTGTTTCTTTAAAACATTAAGAACATGAGCTCCACAATGCCCTAGACGTCAATGCCGGTGGTCTCCCGAGGAACTTAACGCCAGGTTAGCAGGAACCACAAGGCTTTCAGCAGGAAGACGGATTGGGTAGATATTACCAATGCTAGGGGCCTACAGAAGGACGTTACCCGTGGTTTTATCCTTAAAAAGGACAGAATCAGAGTCAAAGACCACACAACATTTATTGTCATGACACAGTTGCCGAACAAAGAGGAGGTTATGACGCAACTGGGGAACATGGAGGACACGGCTAAGGCACAATGGCTTTACAGGAGTAGTAAGAATACTATAACCAACATGTGTGATAGGCAGTAAGGTTCCATTCCCAACCTTAACAAGACTCGGGCCCGAGTAAACATATTTAATGAGAAACTTACCATCATCCGGGGTCATGTGGGAGGCAGCTGCAGAGTCAGGATACCAAATTTGCTCACCAACATCGGCAGAATTGAAGGTAGCATATGCGGGAAGCACTGGTTGCTAGCGAGGGTGATAGCGATTAGGGCATGTATCAGTAGAGTGACCTGGGGTATCACATATTTGGCATATAATATTTGGGTGAGAGCCGAGAATCTCTTTTGACTTATTGGTGCGTGTAGACAAATAGTGAGTATCCAAAACAGGGGAACAAAAAGTAGAGGACGATAAAATGTTTGTACCACCATATACGATACCAGTAGGCATACTCTGGGGAGATAAGTCATTCTGCCAAGATTTGTTAGAGTTGTTCCGGTGACCATCCTTATTGTTGTGGCCACCACCCTTGTTATTCCAATTATGGTGACCACCACTATTTTTCCCTTTATTGTTGTGATGCTGGACATTTTGATTGCGAGAACTGCCTCCTTGGTTATTACTACCAGAACTCACAAAACTAATCAGCGCTTGATGAACGGTAGTTTCGCGGGTGGACTGAAACTTTAACCGTTGCTTATAAAAGATCAACTTAGAGCGCAAATCATCAAAGGTGTGACTACCAGGCATCATAGAGTAAGTAGTAACAAAATGGTGATAGTCAAATGGCAAACCAGACTTACTATACTGAATTAATTCAAGATAAGAGACAGTACTCTAAATAGCAGCAAGCGAATCGGCCAAAGTTTTAATATGCCTCAAATAATCATCCATGGACTGATCTGGACTCTTAGACACATTAGTGAGCATGCATTTGAGATCTAACGCTCTTGCCAAACTGGCAGTGCTAAAACGATGACCAAGATGCACCAGATTGATCAAGCAAGAGAGATATTGCGTACCTCACATAACATGTCTTTAGAGATAGTTGCAAAAATCCATGCTCGAATAAGCTAGTCAACACGAAGCCAATATGAATATGCGGGATTAGGTGGAGTAAAACCAAAAGTCACCAAAATCGTAGGGGGAGGTTGCGAGATGGAACCATCCAGCATCCCGTGCAATCGATGCATGATAACGAAGGAGATAAATTGGGTCTCCCATGGCAAAATAATCATCAGCAAATGCGAGAACCGTAGTAACATATGTGTTGATGTTCACGGTCCAAAGGGAATAGGGAAGTGGCGGGAGGCCACTGCCATGGTTCGACAGCAACTCACTTCCATGGTCGGCACTGGTGGGTAACCACGAGGGATCCGGGACAGCACCAGTAGGCTAGGAAGCCGAGGAGAAGAGAGGAGGCAGTGCAGCATTACGGACGCTGGGCAGCACGGCAGAGGAGGGCCAGGAGACACCGGGACCACTGCCGGAAGGTGGGTAGGCCGAGCAAAAGATGGAGGGGTGAGGCGTTTCAAGGGAACTCGAGTAAGGCACCACCATGCCCTTGGAGAGCCATGGCGACGAAGCTTAGCCAATAGGGAACGAAAGGCTGTGACTGGGGCCAGTTCAGGCCGAGGGAGGGGAGAACCACCGGTGTGGACGACGAGGGTAGGGTCGGTGGTGGCAGAAAATTGAAGGCAGAGGGAGAAGAGCCCTCACTAGGCGCTGGAGTGTAGACCGATGCAACAGAGGAAGCAGAGAGAACGGCGGCAGACACGGTGGTAGCCGGTGCTGACTGCGGCGATGGTGCAGTGGTTACCGGAGGGGGGGCAGCGATGAGGTGGAGGAGGAAGAGGCGTCCATGGAGTTGTGGTGGCGGGGTGTTGCTAGGTTTTGGCTAGGGTTTTGCTAGAAGGAAAAGACTTGTGAGGGAAGAAAGAGAAGAATTCTGATTTTAGGGTTAGAACTGAACCCGCTCTGATACCATGTGAAAGTATGTGAATAAAAGCTCACCCAACTCGAGAGCCTTTGACATATATTTATATTAACTGTACAAGTAGTAGAATTACAATTATATCCCTATACACTATTACCATATATTAAAAAGAGAAGACGAACATAAAATGTACAGTGATAAAGTAGAAAAAAAGTTACCAATTACCAGAAGTAGTATTTTCATTTATTTCCTTGAGACTTTAGTAAATATTTTTTACACCACTAATCTTTTCAAATTATTATTTACCCTCTTTTATCTT
The DNA here is from genome assembly GCA_017589665.1 of Selenicereus undatus. Taxonomy (NCBI): domain Eukaryota; kingdom Viridiplantae; phylum Streptophyta; class Magnoliopsida; order Caryophyllales; family Cactaceae; genus Selenicereus; species Selenicereus undatus. The sequence goes on from JACYFF010031959.1 coordinate 90,904,778, forward strand.
TGCATCACAGTATTACAAATCCCTAAATTAACAAAATTGCATTTCACGCCCCCTGAAATTGGTACGATTAGTTAATGGTATAGAAAAATGATAACTTGATGAGACTAATTGGCCACCTTTAATAATAAAAACATCGATTTTCTCATCTCGAGATGGCCAAATATTGGGCAATTGCAGAAAATGGGATAAAAGAGAAACTTATTGTAGAAGGTGAAGAATGGTTCAAAACATGCCATGGGTAGCGTTATGAGGCTCGTCGAACCATGCATGGCAACCTTATCTATGTTCTAGATTGTCATGACCGATACAAGCCACATTAGTCAGATCAAAGGTTGAGAGAATCAGGTTAAGGCTAAATTAAGGTTCAACAGTAGATGAGAGAAAGCAGGACTAAAAAATTTATGAACATGGTTACACGAAGGACATTTTTGTATATTTTTATGCAAAGATTAAATAGGGTAAATAATAATTCGAAAAGCCCAAGAAAGCAAAAAAAACACTTACCGAAACTTCAAGCAAGGTAAATGAAAATTCCTCATTATCAGAAGGTAGAAAATTAAAAGCACGTAATATATTTATCTTTAAAATCAATTTTGTTAATTATTTAAAAATTGACTTATACATATCATGAGTATTACATACTATATTATAGATAGCTTCATCTCATTTGTCATGCCTTCAAGAGTTTTTTCCTTAAACATCCAAATGTTGTATGTTGTACAACTAATTATCTAATAAAATCTTTCATTTTGTTGCCCCAAAAAAAAAAAAAAATGTTGTATGGCATATTTTTGCAACCCGATTAACTTTCTCATGGCTTTTCCAAGCTGTTTGCTAGACATATTATCAAATCACAATGCCCGCAAAATAAATAACCAAAAATTGTAACCATGCAAAACCATCGTTGAATAATCCTCGTTACATTTGCTTGCATTCATGCAACGCATTTTCGGATTAGTAAATCCATCATCACAAACTAATTAACTAAATACATGCAAACAATCAACGCACTGATCAAACCACCACAAGCCCAGAGAGGAAAGAGAAAGCTCAACAACCCCGTCAATGGCGGCGTTGGGGTTACTACATCATCATCATCATCATCACACCTCTAACTCAAGCAGTTGCAGCACAACCCAATTCGCCAGGACCTTCTGTTTCTTCCTCTTAACCCTGAACCTCTTCTCCCTCTTCTCCTACTTTCTCCTCCGCCACTCTACCGCCATCTCCGGCGACTTCCACCACCAACTCCGCCACCGTCGAGATTCTCTCTCCTCCTCTTCTTCCTCCAAACCCTGGCCAATTCTGCCCTCCTACCTCCCCTGGTCACCGGCGACGGCGGCCTTCAACTCATGCGAGGCATTCTTCGGAAACGGATTTACCGAAACGGCGGACGTTGTTCCACGAAATGACGGAGGAGAGCGGAACGGATGGTTTCGGTGTCACTTTAGTAGGACTCTTCGGAGCTCCATTTGCGAAGGGGGGAAAGTGAGGATGGATCCGGAAAAGATCCGAATGTCGAAAGGAGGAGAGAGGATTTGGGAGGTGATTGGGAGGAGGGACTACGAGGAGTTGCCAAAGTTCAAGCCTGGCGCCTTTCGGATTCAGGTAGGGTTTCGAAACCAGATGAAACGGTGGGACGTTTCGCCGGAGTTTCTTGAGAGGTTTTTGCCCAAAGGAGTCATTGACAGGCATACGATGCGGGAGCTTATTGGGTCTCTTGAATTCGTCTCGGATTCTCGTGAGTTTCAGTGTTCTGAGGTATGGGCATCAATTTCTCTCTGTTTTTTTTTCCCCCCTGCTAATTTTTCCTTATTTAAAAAGGAAAAATTTGTTGAGCTGGATATAATAAATGTTTAAAATTTTTGTAATTAATAATGGATGATGGATAATCTTAGCCATTGTTGCTAAACTGCTAATTATGTAAACAGAACTATCTGAGTAAATGGTCAAAGAGATGAATCCTATCTTTAGTCAGCAACCTACCCCCTTATAGTTTATAACAGCAGCATAATAAATGCATGCTTAGGTATATGATGCATATGCTAAAACATGCTCCTTCAGCAAACCTGATCTTCGTGTCCTTTTCAATTTCATTCCTCGTATGTAGAAGCAATAGTAAATCTATCATTTGTGTCAGTCTTCCGAACTTTCCCCTGTATGTCATAACAAGTGCCAAGCACTTCCTTTTGTGTCATGATTCATCTCCATTGTAGCCAGGTTTGTCGTTTGTGTGTGGAGGTATCATCTTGCTTACCTCTGGCTGCTCTATTCGATGAGCCAAACTCAAATAGTGTTGACTTCTGTGACTCGTATGAGTCGTATGCTCGTATCCAATGAGTTATTGCCTAGGGCATTTGCCCTATGCTCGCTGCTTTTCCCCACAGCTTTGTTTTTTTTTTGCCCGGGGGTTGGGGGGTTGATTAGAACTGCAAGAGATGAATGACTTGCAAAGGGACAGCGTGGAACCTTACAAGAATATTGCATGTTCTTCAAGTATAGCAGAACAAGCCCCGGCTATTGCTCGTCTCGCCTGTTTTCTAATTAAGTGGAAGAGAACAAGCCCTGCTACTATTACTGCTCATCATTTCCCTTCTGTAGTTTGCCCCTGCAAGTATGAAAAAATCTAGATTACAGGTAAAATTAAGTGGAAGAAAACAAGCTGTTGCTATTGTTCATCATGACTCTTCTCTAATTCATTTGCTACAAACTTATGGTTGCAGTGGGTTGAAGAGCCAACATTGCTACTGACGCGTTTTGAGTATGCTAATGTTTTTCACACTTATACAGACTGGTATAGCGCCTACGTAAGTTCTCGAGTAACTAGCTTGCCAGCACGGCCCAATGTAGTTTTCGTTGATGGTCATTCCAAGGTAAGAAATGTAGTTTTGCTTATTCTCTGTTTTGGCTCTCTGCATATGTTCTCTGAAAACACTTTCATTTGCCGAATGAACATGGGTTCCTAATGGTGGGAATTTGGTATCTTTGCCAACATAGCCAATCATGGATGTAAACCTCTCTATTGTGTCAAAATTGGGAATAAATTCACCAAAAAGTTCATCCCAATTCCCAAGAGAAGTTCAAAATGAAAAACCATCTTGTATCGATCTTTGATTTCCATATACTTCATTTGGAATTCAATCAGTTCTAAGGCAACTGTGTGTAGCATCCAATAACATCATTTCCGGTGGTTGTGTTCAGACACAGTTGGAAGAAACATGGACGGCCCTCTTTTCAAGCATTAGATTTGTAAAACACTTCAATGGTCCAGTCTGTTTTCGGCATGCTGTGTTTGTACCTTTGGGATATGAGACAGCTTGGTTCAAGGGGCTGACTAATCCTACAGATTGTCAGGGGGCATCGGCAGAAGCGCTGTGGGAAAACCCTGATGACCACAAAACTGCACGCTTTTCTGAATTTGGGGAGATGATCAGAGCAGCGTTAGGATTTCCACTGAATAGACACAGGGCTTCGAAGCCTTCCTCACAATATAATGTGCTTTTTGTTCGACGTGAAGATTATTTAGCTCATCCTCGCCATAATGGTAGTGTCGAATCCAGGCTTAGCAATGAACAAGAAGTCTTTGATGCTTTGAAAAAGTGGGCATCTCGTTATAGAAAATGCAAGATGAACCTCATAAATGGACTGTTTGCCCATATGCCTATGAAAGAGCAAATCCGAGCTGTCCAGGATGCTTCTGTAATTATTGGAGCTCATGGTGCTGGACTCACTCATATGGTTTCAGCATCACCCAAAACTGTGATCCTTGAAATTATTAGCAAACATTATCGACGCCCCCATTTTCAGCTTATTTCTCAATGGAAAGGTCTTGATTACCATGCCTTCAACCTCTCAGGATCTTATGCTAATCCCTTCGAGGTCATTAGACGGCTTAAAAGGATTATCAAGAAAATCGGATGCTGAAGTATAGTATGCATATGTTCAGTGTATAATATATGTGTGAAGTCTAGGGATGAGTAGATCTAGGGTTCACCTTGAGCTGCGACAGTCTTATTCTTGGATTTAAACCATGAGAGTTTTGTTGGATGCATAAAAGGTATGAGCTGCCAATTTTTGAAGGCCAATCAAGTTTGAAAAATTCACCCAAGAATCTGAGATTGGCAGAGGTACTTCTGTCAGCTGTTCATCAGGCAGTTGTTCCGTAGTCTGCAACCGTAGTTCGGGGGGTATTGTGCTGCATGATAGTTGCCAAGATTATTGGTTACCAGATTGGGGAGTCACTATGGAATTGCAGTTTGGCATAATGGGATGTAGTTACACCAAGTTAAATATAATTTATAGTTCCAGCTCAAAATTATGCATGCATTGGACAGAACTAGAACACAAGATTGTATGCGGAGGTTATGGGAGTTTAATTTAAGCTTCGGGACGGAAAGTGCATGATCATCCGTTGCCTTCACCATTTTTTAGCTCAGAGAAGGGTGGCTCTTAGTCACCAAGAGGAAGTCATTCCCATGGGCATACCGGCTTCCTAAGTACCATTACAGTTTATGTACAACTACAGCCACATTCGGGTGATGCACAAGAGTACATCAAGCAGCTTGTGGCTGATTCTTTCCTCACTGAGGTTGGACCTTGGTCGTATATTTTTCTTAGCTTCTAACATTGAAAGGATGTCAAATTCGACAACTTGCACTCCACGTCTTTTCTTAAGGCATTGTGAGTTAATGTTTAGATAAGGATTGCCGGCATCTGTGTGGGTTGATAACTTTCTGCATTGTAGGTTTTGCCTGGTGATCGATGTATTTGATATTTCAACGAATATTGTTGCTGAGTTCAGATAGAATGCTTTTGTTGCTGGCCACATACTTTTGTGAGGCAGAAGACAGAAAAGAAAGGGTTAGTGGGATGTTGCTCATCTACGATGTGAAGGGGAGTAATTGATGAAGGGTTAGATTTGTGCCGTCTGGGTTTGGGATTCTCTATTATTGAGCCTAAGATAAGCTTTGCTGGAATCATCCTACTGCCATTGTCTTTAATGCTTCTGGTCTATCTGATCAATATTCTGTTTTACTTGCTGCATTATTAGGCTCTTTATTCTCTCGCCAGCCGAGTGCATGTTCTTCTAACATTTGAAAATGCCCCAAATACTATATGGCACTTGGAATTCTCAAATTTAGGGCAAAAAAAATTGTAAGAGTCTTTAATACTACTCTAATCCAATCTTCACAATGCTCTAGCACACCTAAGAAATGAGTCAATTGGGATAGGTTTGAAGTTGGACCAGTTTTCGTAGTCTAGAATGAGTTTCTCACTTGTTAGTTTTGTTAAAAATATAATTTGAAAAGTATTATTAAAAAAAGAAAACAATAGGAATCACTAAAAACAAATAAAGTAAATGAAAGGTGACGCGATAATTAGATATTTGTTTTTATCCTTTTTCTCACATATAAATATGTAAATATTTCTTCAACAAAGTGATGAATGAATTGTAAGAAAGATTTTTTTTTTCCTTATTCAATAACATCATATTATCTCTCCTCCTCAATTCCTTTGCTTATTAATCATATTAAACATATTCTATCATTGTTTTTAGAGCCTCAAACACTAATAGTGGTATCAAAGGCAAAATAAATCAAAGCTGTTTTGCACATTCCATAAAGCTTATTATAAAAACAAACCCCAAATTTCCTCAACTAATTTTCTCCTCGAAATTTAACTTCAAAAAATTATTATGGCATCAACTTCAAACACAATTTCCTTTAATTTAGTACCCAGCAATTGGGTACCAATATTCAATGGAGAAAGTTATCAAATGTGGAGTATTCAAATAAGAACTCTATTAATTGCACAGAGTCTATGGGATACAGTAGAGAATGGGTATGAAGTCCCACCTATAGAACCCAAAGAAAATGAAGCTTGGGATGATAACAAGAGAAAACAATATGAAGAAAATCAAAAAAGGGATTGTTGTGCCCTTTCATTAATCCAACAAGGAGTTACACAACAAATATTTCCATGAATTATGGTAGAAACAACATCCAAACGTGCTTGGGCAATTCTATCATATACATATAAGGGCTCAAAAAAGGTAATCGTTATCAAACTACAGTCCTTATGGAAGGAATTTTGATACATTATTAATGAAGGAGGGAGAAAATATTCAAGCATTCTTTACTCGTGTCTCCAACATTATTATTCAAATTAGAATATATGGTGACATGATTGCATAAATAAAAAATTGTGCAAAAAATTTTAAGGAGTCTTCTTCCGAAATATGACCACATACTGGCTGCTATAGAAGAATCCAAAGATTTACCTAAGATTTCCCTAACTGAGTTAATGGGATCTCTTCAAGCACATGAGGAGAGAATGCATAGGTTTTCTGAACCCCTATTAGAGCAGGCTTTTCAAGCCAAATCAAAATTCTCCAACAATGGAGAAAATAAAAAAGAAAATAGCCACGGTAGGAAGTTTTTACAAAGAAAAGGAACGCCAAATAATCGTGGCAATGGGAAAGGAAATTATAAAAACCAAGGAAGCCATTATGACGGAAAATCGGGTCATACTGCAGAGTATGCAAGATGAATAATCACAGTACAAATTATTGTCGATTTAAATGCAAAAAGTGCTCATGACACATTTATCATATAAGGGATTGTCGAAATCGACCATAGCATGATGAGGCCAATTTCTCAGAGAAGAATGATATTACTGAGAACGTCTTCTATTCTTATTTAAATACTCAGCAAGAGTCCAAAGATTTATGGTATTTGGACAGTGGTTACACAAACCACATGACAGGAAATAAAAATTCATTCGTCCAACTAGACGAAAATATCAAATCTAATCTCACACTTGGTGATGGTAGAACCCAAGAAGTAGGAGGTAAAGGGATAATAGCCGTAAAAGCCAAAAATGGCACTAGAAAATTTATTCAAGATGTTCTATATGTCCCTGGCTTAGCACAAATTCCACTAAGCATGGGGCAACTCATCCAAAGAGGCTATTCAGTAAAGTTTAACGACAATAATTGCTTTGTATATGACAAAAAGAATGGTCAGTTAATAGCTTCAGTTGCAATGGCCTCAAATAGAATTTTCCTGGTGAAGATGCCGATGGAGCCAAAAGTTGCTCTTTCTATTATGATGGATGATTCTATCTTATGGCATCAGAGGTATGGACATCTAAATTTTAATAGCCTTAAAATTCTAAAACAAAAGGATATGGTGATTGGTTTGCCTGGTATCAATAACAACAACAAAATATGCAAGGGTTGTATGCTTGGAAAAATGTATCGGCTACCTTTTCCTAAAACTTCATGGAGGGCCAAGGTTCCGCTTCAACTGGTTCATGCTGATATATGGGGGCCAGCCACAAATAAGAGTTTGGGTGAAAAAATATATTTTTTATTATTTGTTGATGATTATACTCACATGATGTGGGTATATTTCTTGGAATACAAATCAGAAGCACTTTCCTACTTTTTGCAATTCAAAACCCTCACTAAAAAACAAAGTGGACATAGTTTAAAAATCTTAAGAACAGATCGTGGGGGAGAGTTTACAAGTCATGAATTTGACAAGTATTGCAAAATGCAAGGAATCAAGAGAGAATTGACAATAAGACGCACACCACAACAAAATGGTGTTGCAAAAAGGAGAAATAGAACTATAGTAGAAATGGCACGTAGCATGTTATAAGGCAAAAATTTATCGAAGAATTATTGGGCAGAAGCGATTAATACAACTGTCTATATTCTTAATCGATCCACCATGAGAGCTATTTTAAATAAAACACCATATGAGGCATGGTGTAATAGGAAGCCGAAGGTAGAACATTTCAAAACTTTTGGTTGCATTGCATATTCTCATATCCCCAAAGAGAATAGGGAAAAATTAAATGAAAAAGGTGAAAAATACATTTTTGTTGGTTAGAGTGAAGAATCCAAATGATACCGTCTCTACAACCCGGATATCAAGAAGTTAGTTGTATCAAGAGATGTCATATTTGATGAAACTGCTAAATGGAGTTGGTCAAAGAATCAAATAGAGCAACCTACACAAAACCATTTTCAATATCAACACTACTATCCCGTAGAATTACCCCAATTTTCAAACCCACCATCTCAAACAAACCCCACTATCTTTTAATGAGCCGAATTCCTCAAGTCCACCTCCAAATCTAAATTCTTCAAATTTTTCTGCGATGATGACAAAGAAAAAGACATCCGCCAACTTATCTACAAGATTATGAATGTGATCAAGCAATTGTAGCATTTTTTGCCAGTGAACCTCATACTTTTTAAGAAGAATCCAGAGATGACAAATGGATTGATGCAATGAATAAGGAAACAAAAAAAATCGAGAAGAACAATACATGAAAATTAGTGGACAAGCCTCAAGACAAAGAAGTGATTGGCCTTAAATGGGTTTATAAAATTAAATACAATGAAGATGCCTCAATTCAGAAATATAAGGCATGCTTAGTTGCAAAAGGATACTCTCAACAACCAGGAGTTGATTTTAATGGGACATTTGCTCCAGTTGTTCGTATGGAGACAATAAGGACTGTATTGGCCACAATGGCACAACTAAAGTTACAAATTTTCCAATTAGATGTAAAATTAGCATTTCTAAATTGTGAATTATAAGAAGAAGTATATGTTGAACAACCACAGGGCTATGTGGTGAAAAACCAACAAGAAAAAGTTTATCGGCTCAGGAAAGCCCTTTATGGTCTTAAACAAGCACCACGTGCTTGGAATAGTAAAATAGATAACCACCTTCTTCAAAGTGGCTTTGTTAAAAGCCCAAGTAAGCCATCCTTATACATCAAGATTGAAGGACCAGACTTTCTTATTCTATGTTTATGTGTGGATGATTGCATTTATACATGCTCAAATCAAAAGATGATTGAAGAATTTAAAAAGACAATGATGTCAGAGCATGCAAGTGAAACAAAGTCCAGGACAAATTTTTTTTTCCCAGGAGAAATGTGCTGATGATTTACTTAAGAAATTCAATATGACCAACTGCAAGTCATTAAGTACACCTATGGCTATAAATGAAAAACTTTCCAAGAATGATGGACAAGAAAAAGTTGATGCATCAACTTATCGAAGCTTGGTTGGATCATTAATTTATCTCACCAATACAAGGCCAGATATCTTGCATGCAGTTAGTATTGTTTCTAAGTTTATGAGGGAACCTAGCAAATATCACTTTACAACAGCCAAGAGAATACTACGGAATATTAAAGGGACAAAGAATTTTGGCATTCTATATAAAGCAGAACAAGATTATAAACTCAGAGGATTCACAGACAGTGATTCGGCAAGATGTATAGATGATAGGAAAAGTACAAGTGTATATGTTTTTCAACTGGGTTCTAAGACCATATCATGGTCTTCAAAAAAACAAGCGACAGTGGCATGATCATCTGCAGAGGCAAAATACACTGCAGCAACAAGGGCTGTATGTGAAGCAATTTGGCTTTAGAAGAATTTTCAGAGAAATACAAGATGACAACAAAGAACCAACTATAATATTTTGTGACAACATGTCAACAATTGCAATGACAAAAAATCGTGTCTTCCACAACCGAACCAATCATATTGAGATACGACATCATTTCATTCAGAAAATAGTATAAAAAGGTGATATTGAACTTCAATTTTGTAATATGGGTGAACAACAAGCGGACATATTCACCAAAGCAATTCCGACAGAAAATTTTATCAACTTCATACAGCAACTTGGAGTACATTTTCAAATTAGGGGAAGTGTTGAAAATATAATCTGAAAAGTATTATTAAAAAAAGAAAACAATAGGAATCACTGAAAACAACGAAAGTAAATGAAAGGTGAAGCGATAATTAGAGATTTGTTTTCATCATTTTTCTCACGTATAAATATGTAAATATTTCTTCAACAAAGTGATGAATGAATTGTAAGAAAGACTATTTTTTCCTTTTTCAATAACATCATATTATCTCTTCTCTTCAATTCTGTTGCTTAGCAATCATATTAAACATGTTCTTTAATTGTTTTTAGAGCTTCAAACACTAACAAGTTTTGGTTTCTCTTGGATTTTGGATTACATATGATATTACCTGTAAAGCCTGTCGAGGGCTACAAATTTAACCACTACTTCGGTTATTATATAATTTTTATAGCGTAGGGAAGTAGGGATCGATCCACGAGGAAAGATTGTTGTAAATCGCTAGCTTAATCCTAAGTGATTTTACTAATCAACTTGTTAAGTCTAATTTTAATAATTCTAAAACAATTAAAATCTAATGAATAAAAATCTAGAAAAAGACCTAATAACTCTCCTAAATATTATGAATCATATTCTGGAAATAAAACAGTAAAAATATTTCCTGAATAATCC
>JACYFF010031959.1:90925183-90940293 GCA_017589665.1 Selenicereus undatus
AAAAAAATAGTATAGATAGCTAGCAAATAATATTGTAAAGTTCTTGAATTATGTTACAGCTCAATCATTTTTTACTATGACATAAGGGTGTTTGTATTATATTTTGTGAGTATAATAGAAATGTAGTAAATTAATTAAATATAGTCCAACTCGCTAAATATATGTCATAACTCACTAAATATATGTCATAACTCACTAAATATATGTCATATCTCACTAAAAAAATGTAGACAACTAGAATATAGTTTAATGAGTTTCATATAAATAATAACATTTTTTTAATACAATAGTACATTTTAATAAGTTATATAGTACTTTTACTAAGTGAAACCTGGCCTAGGGTACATAAGATGCATTAGTTTGATCTATCCACTCACTAAAAGTATGTATTAACTCACTAAAATTGTGTCTCAACTCACTAAGTATTTTAATGAGCTACACATTTTTAGTGAGCTGAAATTCGATTGTACAATTTCTTCTGTACAATTGGCTGTATGATATAACAATTCAGTAAATAAATATCATAACTCACTAAAAAAAATATAGACAATTAGAATACAATTTAGTAAGTTTCAGATTCACATTAACATTTTTTTTAGTACAATAGCACATTTAATGAACAATATAGTATTTTTACTAAGTGAAACTTCGGTACATAAGATACATTACTTTTGGTATGTCTGCTCACTAAAAGTACGTATTAGCTCGCCAAAACTGTGTCTCAGTTCATTAAAATATTTTAGTGAGCTATACATTATTTTTAATGAGCGAAACAAGAAACAGAGCAGCATATTTTAGTGAGCTATAAGGTATTTTTAGTTAGCCGAAATCTGACAGTTTTCTTTGTGGGTCCGGTTATACAATTGTATTTGTACAATCGGGTGGACGATATAACAACTGAGTGAGCGTAACAATTCAAGTAAAGTTCAACCATTCATCCACCAACACAATTTTTCTCACAAGAGTACATCGTACTACCCTGCAGGGATTGAAGGTGAGTAGGAGGGGGGCAGATGGAGATGCTCGCTTGTCTTAGACAAGCACCTCTCCAACTTCCATTGGGAGAGGGTTTTTTTTTTGGTTTTTTGGTAAGAAAGATAAGTGGTTCAATCTGACAAAGAGCTGTACATACATATAGTCATCTTAGATAAAATGAAACCATTACTTTTTTTGTATTGAAATCAAGGATCTTAAAATCAGATAATTCCAAAGGGCAAAGGCTAACCCAAAAAAAACAAAAAAAAACAAAAACCAAAGCTTTTTGTTTAATTTTATTAGTGGATAAGAATTGAAGCCTATCAAACCTCAATAAAAGAGTCCAGTCAGATTTAGGAGACAGGTAGAGAGAAAGTGGGCCGCACACAACCATCACAATCCAAAGGAAAAGACCGTCTCCGGACTCCTCTCCAAACAAGAGAAACTGAAGTCCCTCTAAATTCCTTCCGGGACGATAATTTGCATAATTTGTATGTCTTAGATTCTATGGGCGAGGTCTTCCTCATATTGTTGTTTTTGATTTGTTTTCAGTTTTCTTCACTTCCAGTGGTTGTTATAACTATTAGGGGGTAAAAATATTCCATCCTAGACAATCATATCATTTGATAACACTGATGTTATTTGAGCTATGATCACAAGAAAGAATACTTCTACTTGTTTGGAAAGACTTATCCATATATACAGAGAAGTTGTGCCTTTCCCACACTCTCTGCCTAGGTTCAACTCAGAGGAGACGCATATGTTACGTTTTGTGCTTGGCTATGCGGTTTGGGTTGGTTCCTAGACTCGTTGTCTGCACTTTGGTATCCTCCATTCTCCATGCTCGTTGTGATCCATTGGTGACCCCTGAAATAAGTAGAGGTGCTCAAAGTCGTTTAACCGGAGTTTCGGTTAACCGAAAACCAGTTAACCGTTTTTTCGGTTCGGGAAAACTGCGAACCGTGAATCGAACCGAAATTACCGGTTAACTGATAATCGGATAATCGAAAAAACCGGTTCGACAAAAAGTCAAACCGTAAACCGAACCGAAATATCCGGTTAACCGAAATTTCGGTTCAGTTAACTAAGATTTCGGTTTGGTTTACGATTAACTGAACCCCATGGCCCCATACACCTAAATGAAAATGCAATCAAAGGAGGTAAATAGAAAACTAAGTGGCAACAGCTTTAATTCTTCATAGATTCCTGATTCACAGGACGCACTCAATGTTGAGCATCATACAAGTATTCCACATCGATAATACAATCTAGGAAATCACAACCATCAGGCCCATCACAACAAGAGGTGCTGATCAGTAAATGAATCTTTTGATGCAGCCTTACAACAAGAAGACAACCCCTCCAACTCTAGACTGTCTAGTAGTCGACATTCGAATCATTCGTCAACCGGTTTTACTTGGCCATGAACAATAATTTTCACATACCTGAAATTTACACAAATCAAGTTCTTTGAGCATGCTATCAACATTAATTTCCAAAGAACTGTTAACAACTTAACACTTAACTGTAAGTACTCACATGAACAACAAAGCTAAACTATTATACCCACTGAGCAGAATCTGGCAAGCAGAGCAGATTCCGACGACCAAGACTCCAGAAACGGACCAAGACGCAAGCGCAAGTGCGCAACAGAGCAGGAAGAGAGAAACGCAGGCCGGTGGGTGCCTGGGTGGTGCGTGTGGCTGTGCTGCGGTCGTTGGCCAGACCGGCGGCCGGTGGGATGACCGACGACGATGACTCAACGAGGGTGTGAGGATGGTGACTGCCTACTGGTGAGTGAGTGGTGGTCAGGTGGTGGGACTGGGAATTGGGAGTGGGACTGTGGGAGGCCAAGCCACTGAGCAAGGCAGCTAGCAACTATAGGCTACAGTCGGAGGAGTGACTAGCGAGGACTGAGGACAACAAAGCTTCACACCAGGTGCAGCCGCCAGCCGTGCAGGTGGAGGTTTTACTGGGAGGCGAAAATGGCGAGTAGGTAACCCGAAGCAAAGAAGGCAAGAAGCAGCGAACTCAACTGGTGAGAGGGAGAGGAGTGACTGAGTGAGTTAGGGTACTACGGTTTGCTTTGCTTGCTGCCAATTTTAAAAAAAAATAATTTGGTTCGGTTCGGTTAACTGCGATTAATAAAAAACAACTATCTCCTGAACTGAAACCGAATTGTGAACCGGGGAAAAAAATCGGTTCGGTTAACCGAACCGAAAATTTCACAAAATTCAATCCGGTTACCCGGTTTTTTGGTTCAGGTTTTTCGATTTTTTTGTTCGGTTTTCGGTTTCGGTTTCGGTTTTTTTTTGCTCACCCCTAGAGATAGGGGTCTAATGGGTTGGGCATATTTACTTATGTAAAAAAATACAAGAGGAGTTTACAAAGTGCTACTATATGGTAGTCCTGCATAGGGATGACAGTGGGACTGGAAATCCCTGTCCCCACTGAGGTCTCTCCCTACATTTGACAAAAATCCTTGTCCACAATGGGAATGAGGAATAGGGACAAGATTTAATCCTCGAGCAGGGGCGGAGGTGGGGAGGAGGAAAATTTTACCCCGTCCCTGTCCTCGTTTACCCGCCCGGAAAAAAATTCCCCTCCCCATCCCCACTTCCTCGTCTCCTATTGGTAAAAAAACTCATCTCCGTTCCCATTTATGATCAAAATTACATACAAATCCTTTATTTATGAACATAAGATTAAGATTAAATAGGTAAATTTGCTAAATTCTAGCTATATAATCCCTCTTTTTCTTGTTAGACTTTAGTTGGGTTGTGCATTGACATTAGACTTATGTTGCATGGACTTATTAGATTTTAATTTGGGTTGGATCGTAAACTTTGATTAAGTTTGTTATACTTGTGTTGAATGGAGCCTAAAAGAGTTTTGTACAATAAATTGAATTAGGTCTGTTGGGCAACATGGACTTTTATCCAAGATCCAACTTGTAATATAATTTTCACATAGAAGGGAAAAAAAAAATTGCATGTAAAAATCTTCATTGGAACCGCGTCGGAGATTGAATCCCCGTTGAGAATGTGGATGGGGATGAGAAGGGAATTTTTCCCCGCAATGGGGAAGGGGATAGGGACGGGGGAGCGGGGAGCGGGGAGCGGGGAGTGGAAGGGGAAGAGGATAGGGAATATGCCTCCCGTCCCCAACTTGTTCCGTTATTATCCTTAGTTCCACATGGTCACATCTACAAACTCAATTATCACGTATCGTATTTTTTCTATTTTCTAAATTCCATCCCAATTTTCATAACCGTCCTTTCAGAAACAAAGTGTTGGAGAAAAATATAAAGGGGTAAGAGTCCCACATTGAAAGATTGAGAGGTCTTGAGCATGCTTATAAGCTTGAAAGTTACTCCACCCATTGCCAATTGGTTTTGGGATGGAACCTATCATGACTTGTATGCATTGCTCGGTGAATTAAGGCCCGATTTATGATAAATTTAACATGGTATCAGAGCGAGGTTGCTCGAGAAGTTGCCACCGCCCTCCATCGGATCATGCCACGTGTTGGGCCCAAAGAAGAGCCTTCACGTGAGGGGGTGTGTTGGAGAAAAATATAAAGGGGTAAGAGTCCCACATTGAAAGATTGAGAGGTCTTGAGCATGCTTATAAGCTTGAAAGTTACTCCACCCATTGCCAATTGGTTTTGGGATGGAACCTATCATGACTTGTATGCATTGCTCGGTGAATTAAGGCCCGATTTATGATAAATTTAACACAAAGACATCTTACCTTCCTCACAACACATCATGTTTAATTGTCGCTTAAATTTATAGAACTGAAGAGACTAGCTTAACTTAAAATCGGTAACTAAAAAGGGAGGAGGGGGGGGGGGGTGTTCGAACATTCTAGTCAAATATAGTAGTATGCTAAAAGCAAGAGACTCTGATTTGGACCACCACGGACCAAAAGTCTTACTGTTACACTAAAATTAGCCTCCAGTATTAACAAATCAAGTATATGCATACACAAAATCCACTTGTTTTCCCAACTTTATAAATATCTGACTAATTTTGATAATTCATGCGATACACAGGACTTTTTACTTGTTTTTCCTGAAGTTTTTACAATATTTTTTTGGAGCTAATTATAGTGATTACTGATAAAAATTACAATCAGTTATGTTAAAAAAAACAGCTTACAATTGAATTAATAGAAAATTTCAAAGCAATTACATTATCATAATTTTTCTGTTTGAATATATGATGGTTAAAGTAATCTAAAAATCATATAATTTATCAGTTATAATGTTAATAGTATAATCATAAACTAGGGTTGATAACCCGTGTGATCCATAAAAAATCTTATAATTTTTTAATTGTAGTAATTGTTTGTAGTTTGGTAGTAAGAATCCTATACTTACCACCAAAAAATTTGTTAATGCAAATTTGACTCTAACACGATGAAAATGGAAAAAATCTAGTAAATTTTCTCATGTTGCAATAATAATATGTGCTAAAGATAACATAATCGTACCATCATTAATTGTTAATACTGTGTTGGATCTTACGTTTTGAAAATTGAATGTGAATTACCTTTTTGTTAATAAATTTTGGTGGTTATATGGGATACGTACTAAGATCTTATTGTATCTAAGATTTCTAATATTTCACATTTATATTTATGTATATTTTCAAATAGATAGGAAAAAATAATAATGATGAAAATCACATATCTTTTATTATCTCTTTATAATAATAATAATTATCATTGTTATTATGTTTTTATAGTAAATGGGATGTATAATATCAAAATATGTGTATGTGGCAATGTTTGTTTATAATATTTCATATTTGTAGCTAAATTTTGGTCAAAATTGGGAACCAAAAATTGGAAACCACATGTGCATAATAGATTATGACATGAAAAAAATTTGATATGCATGAAAAAAATTTGATAGAGTTGCTTAGCAAGAGGTAGCACCATTCATCGGAAGAGGGCACGAAGAAACCCCAACAAGCATGTAGAGAATATTTATAGATATTAAAATGGAGATATTATCATTTATAATTGACAAAAAATCAATGAAAAATCCTAGAAAACGAAGAAAAAATTAAGATTTTGTAGAAAAATGAGAAGAGATGAGCGAGCCATGATTTTTCAGTTACAGTTTAATATTGACCAAGACTTAAATTTAGGTCGAACTCAAGTCGAATAAATTGACCAATATTAGAATTCGGACAAGAAACTAAGATCGATACTTGAGTCCAAAATCAAATTAAAAAAAACATGTTAGAAAATTAGAAATTGCCATAGAAGAGTCCAAAATCGAAAGACTGCGTGGCAAAATTTGGCTGTCACCCTGACCCCACAATCTGTAATTAATTTATAGTAAATCATAGTACTTATTTAATCAGTTCAACAAGAGCATCCAAGTTCCTGCATTCCAATCCTCTTTGCCCAAATCCACACTGCCGTCTGTTCAACGTTTTTCCCCTCTCTCTCATCACCATTTGCAGAAAGATATGCAGACAGAGCAGAGAATTTGAGCAGCAGCAGCAACAGCATCATCGGAAAAGAAACAAGAGAGACAATTCATATGCGAAACATGCCAACAAACCACCTTTCTCCTTCTTCATGACTCACCAAACGTTCCATCAAACTCCTACCCAATTCAATTCCAACCCAACACAATACTATCACCCATTTCTCGTTTCTTAAATCACACCCGCTTCTTTTTGGTGGGTGAATGTTCATTGATAATAATATCATCATTATTCCCATCACCACCACAAAAAAACAGGGGGAAGATTGCAAAAGCAAAAGGAAGGATAGAGGGGTCTAAGAAAACCCCTCAAAAAAGGCTAAGGAAGCTCCTATTTGGAGTACTGGTGCCTAAAATGTTAATGAAGGGACTTTTCAAGCCGAAACCCAAGATTCGAACCCCGGCCGACATTGTCAGAAGGGTTCGTGAGCTCTTGATTTACTGCCATGGAACTAGCAATCTTAATCAAGACCCAAAATGGCAGGAAAAGGTTTCTCTTTTTCCTCTTATTTTGCAATTTTTATGTTTAATTTCCACTTGGGTTGTTTTTATTTTGATTTTTGGTATGTGGTTTGCCACTTTGCCTTTTGTTGTAAATGGAGCTCATTTTTTGTGGTTTTCTGTTTAATGTGAGCTAATCTTGAGGAAATGAGGGAGTGTAAGGAGGAAAAATGTGATCTTGATGACATGTGGTTCTGGGATTGTGTGATGGGGACTGAGTCTTTGATTTTGTGATTTGAATGGAATGGAAAAGATTGGTTTTGAGTTTTTTGTTTGTAACTTTGAATGCCCTTGTTCTTGAATTATATGTTTAGTAGATGGTTTGTTGTGTCCCCCCCCCCCCCCCCGGGGGCTACTAGGATGCCCCAAGGATGAATAACATATGGAACCAAGAGAGGGGATGAAATGGCGATGTGGACCCTGTCTATGGGTGATTATTGTAATGGGTGTTGTTTGGCCCGAAGAGATGGAAATTTCTGGTGGGGAAAAATATTCCCCACTAAACTGCTCTGTTTGTTGTTAAATTGCTTGTGTTTTGAGAAATATTTTATGGGAATATTGGGTAAGTTCATTTAGCAAACTTAGGTTTTTGTTGTCTTCGGCACACATGAAGAACTTCCTATGGTTTTGGTTGCCCATGAACAGAGAAGGTAGGAGGAGGGAAAGGAATTTTTGGTTTTTGGGGTTGATGTTGATTGTGAAAGGAGCTTTTGGTTCATTAATGAATGAATAGCTTATAAGTTAGTGTCAATACTTAAAGGTATTTAATGATGTGGAAATAATGATTTGCTTATGCTCAGATGGAAGAACTGGGGAAACTCATTGAAGAACTGAAATTCATTCTTTATGGCAGTAGCGATTCTGAGCCTGTCCCAGAAGCTTGTGCACAAGTGACTCAAGAATTCTTCCGAGAAAATACTCTTCGTCTTCTCATACTCTGCCTTCCAGAACTGAACTTGGAGGTGAGAAAATACTTGCTGCTTAGCACTTGTGATCAATGGTTAATTAGCTAATTTCATCAACTCAAAGCTGGAATCTTGTTCCTTCTTTGCACTTTTGGCCAACACCTCTTTTCCTGATGTTGCTTATTTTAAAAAGATGGTTTCTCTTAGGCTCGGAAAGATGCTACCCAAGTGGTGGCCAATCTACAAAGACAACAGGTTAATTCACGTCTGATTGCATGCGATTACTTGGAAGCAAACATTGATCTCATGGATATTTTGGTCAAAGGGTAAGCATCTTTCTCTAACCCATGGGATTTTCTAGTTTCTCATCTTATTATCTTGAATCTTGATCGACCAGGGAATTATGTTGTCTAACCCATCATGGTCAGGTACGAAGACCACAAAATAGGTTTGCATTATGGGAGTATGCTAAGGGAATGCATTCGGCATCAAACCATCGCAAAGTAAGTGTGACTGTTAAGTTATTCGAAAGTAGAGTGAATAGAAACAAATTATTTTAATTGGACTTGCTGGCAGTGTCCAATATGCATGAGTATTTATGTTTCAAATTTGAGTTATTCTAGAAAATTTTGAATGTTTTCTACTAAAAAATGAAA
The DNA here is from genome assembly GCA_017589665.1 of Selenicereus undatus. Taxonomy (NCBI): domain Eukaryota; kingdom Viridiplantae; phylum Streptophyta; class Magnoliopsida; order Caryophyllales; family Cactaceae; genus Selenicereus; species Selenicereus undatus. Next base: position 90,933,726 of record JACYFF010031959.1, read on the forward strand.
TATTAGGTGTCTGAAACCATCAGTTCCTTGATAACAATACTTGAGAAGAGTCTAAGCAACATTGCTTATCAATTTGAGTGGCTATTGAAGGCTTTGCACGTTCTTCTAGAATGGACTGATATCAACTTCCTAGAGATTGCTTGTCACTTCTTAACCATTCTATTTAAGTGATGTTAGGTCACTACCAATGTAATGCATTCCTGACAATTGGTTTTAAGTGTTTTCTTATAGCTTCTAATTTGTTCCTTTTTTTTGTTTTCCGTGTAGATATGTGCTGGAAACACACTTGCAGAAATTTTTTGATTATATTCAGCTTCCAGATTTTGATATATCATCAGATGCTGCAGCCACCTTTAAGGTTCCTTCTATTTCTTTTTGCGCTACTCTTTGTTCTTGTGCATTCTGTAGTATAAAGTGATACGTGTACTGGGAACATTATTCATCTGTTCTTAGGAACATTTTAAGATCGTACTTGATTTATTAGGCAAGCTACATTTTACTGGAGGCTGCATCTGATGAATTGCCAGCAGTGAACTCCTTGCTTTTTTATTCATTTATTTATTCAAGGGCTAGAATTTATCTATTTTGAGCTGAAAATCGAGTCTTTGTGCAAAGAACTGCAACCTGCCGTTTGAACAATATCCACGGTTTCCAATGTTTGCTGCAAGCTGCTTTGCCAGATTTTCAGTAATGAGCCTTCTGTAATTATGTTTTTTTAACCAGCCAAGAAAATAATTTGACTCCTGATGACACTATGAAGTGACTGAGCCAGAGTGCATGCTATGAGTTATGAACGAAGAAATTAGGCCACAATCTTAATCATGAAATGAAAAAAAACTTACACTTTTAGAAAGAAGTGATTTACAAACACGCGTTTAAGGTATGGATTTGTAGAATATAGTGATATTGTGGTACCAGAATTCAGTTGCCTAATGTCGATGGTTAACCTGCAAAGCCCCTTTTGGCTCCTTTGCCAATTTTTCTTCAAGCTTAAGTTTTATATCCTAGACTCCTTCAATTCTCTATGCTTTTGCATTCTCAGCATTGTCCAACATTCCAAGTTTCTATAGGTTAATGAAAATCACTATTTGTGACTCATGCCAGAGTCAACTTTGACTTGGCATCTGCTTTATGCTATGTGTGAAAGTTCAATCCTGCTTTCAACCAATCTATTGTTGCCTTAGCTCTCTATCTTACGTTTCCTTCTTATGTTCTTTTGTAGGAGCTACTGACTCGGCATAAGTCCACCGTGGCACAGTTCTTGTCTAGAAATTACGATTGGGTTAAGTCATGATCCATTTTGCTTCTATGCATCCCACGTCCAAAGTGTTTGTTTATCTAATGAGCAAAAATGTTGATGAGTAACTTGTGCTTTATGGCTTAGTTTTTCGAAGAGTTCAACACAAAATTGCTGGAATCTCCGACTTACATCACAAGGCGTCAAGCTATCAAGGTAGTGCATTATGAACACTTGCAAACTATTTCTCCAACAATAGTCAGAATGGAACAGATTGAAATGAAAGTGTTTAATTGACGAAAAAAGAATTTTAAGTTGACAGCAACTTTCAGTTACATGCTAGTAACAACCGTCATTTGGTAGTCGCTTGTCTTATCTAATCCCTTCAGCCTGTTTTGCAGCTTTTGGGAGACATTTTGCTTGACCGATCAAATGCTGCAATCATGGTGCGGTATGTGAGCTCAAAGGACAACTTGATTATTCTCATGAATCTCCTCAGGGTATGATTTCAAAACCCTTCCAGGGGTATTTCAGCTCTTCAAATAGTCTATTTCTGGCAGTGCCGACCAATGTCTGTTTATAACCCAAATTTCCTGAAATACATGACCCAAAATACAACAAACCTTAGATTTTCCTGACAAAAACTACTTGGAACATGGGAAACATGTTAAAGTACTCTTGGGTTCAAGTTGGTCTGCCAATACAATGAGTCCATGGGAATGCTATATGCTGTACTGTTAGAGTTTTTGATTGTTGTGAGTGCAGGAATCGAGCAAGCCCATACAAATGGAAGCATTCCACATCTTCAAGGTACCTTTTTTATTTTAACTTGTGGTTCGTTAACTTTTAACTACTATCTTTTTCTACCGGACCTACCCTAAAGGATTGATTGTCTTTCTTGCTTCTGGTTATAATGGCAGTTATTTGCAGCTAATCGGAACAAACCACCTGACATAGTCAGCATATTGATAGCCAACCGAAGCAAACTTCTTCGTTTTTTTGGCAATTTTAAGTTAGATAAGGGTAATGATTTTTTGTTGCTCGATTGCTGGATTACGCTACACAGAGTTTGTAGTCATTTGAAGTCCTATGTCGGAGATATGTGTATGAATATGATACTGGGTAGTTGAGTTCATGTGACAATTATATGATCTCATTATCATATAATGGGTTCTCTTCCTTTTTTCCTTTTTCTTCAGAGAATGAGCAGTTTGAGGCGGATAAAGCACAAGTGGTCAAGGAGATAGCAGAACTGGAGCCTAAAGAGATTCGGTGTGTGCAAGCAGGGTAATTTCGGTGAGTTTAGAAGTAAAAGTTTTGGGGAAGATCACTGGCAATGGATGTTTTACATAGTACATTCTCTAAGTGAGTCATCCCTTTCCAAGCTAGGTCATGAAATTGTAAAGAGAAATGTATGTTAGCAACACCAGTGATCAAGAGTTGGCTTCATGGATACCAAAGCCAGCAGAATACGTTTCAGTTTGCTGTATCTTATCAGTATTGTAAAATCTGGTTTATCTTCCAATGATTTGAGCTTGAATATGATGCAGAAGCTTCATTATTCTTATGCAGACAAAAGATGGAGCTCAGCTAAAGTAATAATAAGAGAAAGCGCGCGTGCGAGAGAGAGAGAGAGAGAACTAAGAAGGGAAAATGTGGTTTCATTAATTTTGGAAATGTTAGTGTCACTCCCACCCTGACTCACTGTGTCCTATAGCTTTTGCATCTCATATAGCCACATGAATTAAGAGCATAAAGAACAAAACAGTACGGTTTCGTTAGTTACCATTCGCTGGTATAGATTGGGCTGAAACTGGGGAGGATGATCTCCGACACTGAATAAATTATTACATAGATCCGAGTCTGTATAGCCGACAACATAATAGTCATCTCCTCATATTTGAACTATCCCCTTTCTCTAAATGGGGGAACTATTGTCCCGGACCTAGAGTATATAAAAGCTGCAAATGCTCCCCCAAAGCCTGCATGCAGGAAACACCATCTCGGTTAAGAGGTAGGAGGATTATGGTGGTATACGGTATATGCTAGATAATGCTAGACAGAGACATAAGTTAATTTAAGTATTGATCTCCTTGTCCCGAGTTAAATGGCAATGAACTTTGATGTATTTTGTTCTCTCATGAAAAATGGGACTCTATTACGGTTTATAACTGACTAATAGTCACAATAAAGCATCAGTCTTTAAATGGTGCATCCAAGAAATTAATTTATAACTGCGACCCTAACTCAATCATGATTTTAGAACGTTCTATATTTTCAACTAATATACAGGAGTAGAGCAAGAAAAGCAAGATATCCCCTAAGTTTGTGACACTAAATCTGGAGCTTGGGCCAGACCCTTCAAGACTTGAAAACTATCAAACATAGCAACCATTAGAGAATTTCCATTGCCATTATGCCTCTTAATATTTGAAATTACACATTAACAGTGACAGACAAATACAATGTTTCTTTCAAGCAATCTCACCATTAGTCTGACAACGTTTCCAGACAACATTGCTTCTCTTCAAAATCTCAATGACATCTTGTTCAAAATGCTCGCCGTAGACAGTGAGAATTGTGAGAAGATCATGGCGTTCTTTTCCCATTTTGACAAGTTGAGTAAAACAATCCTTGGAGATAGTTGTGCCCTCATAGAACACAAAGTTGAAGACCTCATCAGGACAATTATCAGTCATCTTTGAACCACATTGTGTTATAGGATTTGGAGGCGGTGCTATTGGCTTTTTACTGCTAGTTTCTGCTGTTGTTGTTCCTAATGCAATTAGCAGCATAGCCACGGTGATGAATAGCTTTGTAATGCAGGCAATTCTGGTCCCCTTGAGATCAATGGGAAAGATAGGCAACTCTTTTTATTTTATTTTCTTTTTGTCTGGTTTTTGGAAGGCAGGGGTGGATCACCCAACTTTGACTCTTATAAAATGGAAGAATGGTTAAAGATGGATGATATGTATAAACCATGGCATGCCAAATACTTATGTACAAGAAGGGTTTACACCATTAAAATGCTGTCGACCTTGTAACGTAAAGAAAGTTCTTTACAGGCTTACTGGCTTGTTTATTTAAGTAGTTATGCTCTAATTAAAGAATAGATTATGTTATCAATTATAACGTCTTACTGGCTTGTTTAATTTTCTCAATGAGGATTACAATTAGGGGTTTTCTTCGCAACTAATTACGATGTGAATTTTGTAATTTTTTTTAATTCTAACTAGTTTGTACCCGTGCTCTTGCGCGGGTCATTTAAATTTTAAAATATAACTTAGGTGTAATTAGTTCTAAAATGGAAAAGAAATAATTTGATAGTCTAAATAATTGATTTTAGTTCACAATGTAAATAGTAAAAAATTATTATTATCATAATCTTCAATTTTGATAGAAAAATTAATATATTCAATCCCTCAAAAGCATATCAGGACGATATTAGGTATGAATTTGGATAGAGATATTGCAAATTTCAAAAAATACATAATGTATAATAATGATAACATGATAAAATTACACAATAAAAAATACGATATAGATAATTAAATATATACATAGAGCAAAATATTGAGTGGAATTAAAGCGAAACAATGCACAATAACTAATACCCAAAAAGAGTAAAACATTAAAGATTTTATTATAAATTTAACTCTTATCTTCTTAAAATTTGAAACTATTTTTTTCTTCCTTAGATCTTATTTTGAAAACTCGAGAAAGTCAAAAGGACCATCATCAATATGATCCTATAACTTTTTTGAAAAATGCGACCCTATGCAAAGCTAACTTAGGGTGTGTGCCTAAAGGGTTTTAGATTTATAGTTGGTTTGAAGATTTATAACTTATGGGTTTAAGACTATTGTTTTGGGTTTAGGCCAGGGTTTAATGTGCTCTTTGATTTAATATTCATATGTTTATCGAGATTTTAAACTGTTCTTACTGACATGCAGTTTAAGACTTATAAGGTTAAAATATAAGATAAGTGCTTGAACTGTTGGTCTTCCGCAACTCTAGGTACCAAAATTTATGCATTCGAATTTCTAAAATCCAAATGTTAGAAGTTTCAAGAGCTTTTCCTCTCTGTGTAACGCAACTCTATTGATCAATAATGCAATTTTATACATTGTTATGTAATCTTCATTTAATATGTTTTAGTTATTTTTATTATAAAAATTTACAGAATAAGTACTATAAATGGCTATTATTTTCTCTTATGTAGAAAAAAATATTTAAAATTAATTACTTCCTTTTCTTCTTTTTTTTTTAATAGGAAAACAATCCTGTGTTATTGTCACCAAAAAAAAAAGAATTATGAGTTGAATAATAAAAGTAAGTCATATCTTATATTATATCCCTTTATTAATCTTAATATTTAAATATTAAAACTAATTAAAATTATCATTTAGAATATAGCAGGGAACTCCAAACAAATAAAACGTATCTTCTAATTTTTACTATATATACTACTTATAAATTAATTTACTTTTTATTCTTAGGACTCATAGATATAACTTATAAATGTAGCTAAAGTTTTCTATCCTGCTCAAAATAATTTAAACGTAGTTACTTATTTTTTTTGGGCATGAACTTCATTATTATCTTTCTAATATATGCTCAAAATTGGTGTTGATGTTTTCCACGTTGAATATGGTCTGTTTTTATAATTTTGTCTCCAAACAATATTTATTTCTAAAAATACAACATTTTCAACTTTATATATAATTTATTGGGTGATCTTTTATTATTTTTTTTTTAAATTTAACTATATGACCTATTGGCCTATGGAAATTGATGAGATAAAAAATAGTTATGGGTGGTGCAACAACAGTTAAACTGAGGAAAGGAGGTTACGGGAGTTGTGATATTGAGGCAAGTATAGAATTGGATTTTTTTCCCTCAAAAAAATAAAAATAATCTAAAGGGTAAGATTTATATATTTTTTTTTGTTTCAAATGAGTCACGAAGGTAGTACAATATAATAAGTGGATGGAGAATTGAACCTGAGACCTAATTTACTCAGGACCTCAATGGCTAAGATTTATGTTACAGAATGATCAACGATTTATAAGCATTGTTGCTTGAAATTTTAGAATTAGAAAAGGAAAACTTTCTCAATCTCTCATACATCTTTACATTTATTATATAAAGATTTGTTTTAGGTGAAGCAAAATGATAAACATTTTGCTAAACAGACAACTCTTAAGGATCTTGTTTAGATAAAAAAAATTATACACACACTTACTTACATATACATACATACATACATACAACATATATATACATACATACATACATACAACATATATATATATATATATATATATATGC
>JACYFF010031959.1:90940393-90955149 GCA_017589665.1 Selenicereus undatus
TATATATGCGCGTGCGAGTGCAGGCGTATATGTGTGTGTGTATATGAACTTTTAATCTCAACCATAGGTCTGAAATGAACAGCTTAGATTTATCTTTGACTTTCAAAAATTGCACGTGATTTTCAAAAACACGAGTCCCGGTGCGTGACATTGTGAAAATCCTGTCTTTCTCTCTGTCCTCCTCCGCCCCCCCGCCCCCCCACCAAAAAAAAACCTCCCCAGTGTTGGTGCTGCGACCTCGGTGGTCCCTCTGCTATAGCGTTGGCGTGGGAGTGCTTCCGCCGCCGTAAGCGAGGCTTGAAAAGTTCGTCCTCTACCGTGACTAGCAGGCACAACACATTTCCTTCTTCTCGATTTATGGACTTCTTGGCTCACATCTCAACACAGACGGTTGCTATAAAACTCCTATTGCTGGTGTCGCTCTTCTCTAGCACCCCAAAACAACTTTTATCATCTTCTTAGTACTCTCTTTCTCAGCTTAGGGTCCCAATTGACCATATTGGCTTTGTGTTTCCCTTTTTCATTGTTTTAATTTTTTTTTTATTTGCATAACTTATGATTCAAAATAACCGTATAGGTTTGTGACTTGTTTGATTGAATTATGATCTTAAATTCTCCAACTATTATTTTCAGGGTGAATTCTTTGGAGGGCATTCGGGTTATTTGGTAGAATTATGGGTTCTAAATTGGTGTTTGATTTGTAACTAGAATCTAGTTCTTGGGTCCAATTAACCTTTTAAGTTATTGTTCTACTTTTCTTTTTATTGCTCTGTCCCCCCCTCCCCTTTCATGTAACAGATAACTTATCAATGTTGCTTATGGTCAAATCGAAGCTTAAGGGTATCTTTGGTAGGGGTGAAAATTATTTTCTTGGAAAATGATTTTCTCATTTTATAGTATTTGGTAAAATAAGGAGTGTAGATTTGTTTTCAGGAGAAAATAATTTTCCCTAGAATGAAGGAAAATATTTTCAGTTTAAATGGAGCGTAAGTTGATGTTACGTTTCTTTGGCGCTCACATGTTTCACATTTTTTGCCTCTTCCGTGTCTATTTCCTCTACATATGGTTCGAAGATTAAGGCAGGACATGGTTTGAAGATTAAGGTAGCGTATTAAAGAGGAAAAATTGCAGAGGTACCCTCCCTTTATCGTAAAATATTTTAATGGCCCTCTAATTTGATAACTAATTATAAGGTATCCCATATTTTGTGGTAACTAGCAAAAAGGGCCTATTCACGATTCACCTACACAAACGTCTTAAACTTTTCATATTTGCAAATCTACCCTCAATCCTTAAAAACTTACTTTCAAAAAAATCTAAATTTGTGTTTGTAATATTTTGCTCATTAGTATTTCTTGAAGTCCTCTTTCAATTGGTATCGGAGCCACGTGATCAAAAATAATTAAAATAATTAAACTAATTAATGATTAATTAAGGAAACTAACTATGTTTAATTGTGATTAATGCTTGAATCATCACCGGCTTGCCCTGGATCGAATTATTCTCACATTGTTCACTCACCGAAAGGACTTTCTCCATTGGCACCACAATTAAACTATATCATTGATATAGTTTTAGAATTAAAAGCAGAATTAACTAAAATTAAGACCGAAGTAAAAGAGCTTAAGAAGCAGATATCTGTAATCCACCTTTCAGTAGTTAATGAAGTAAAGAATAGTACCAAAATCACTTCCAGTGTTAGTACTCTTTTTCAGCATAAATATCCTTTCCAAAACCCAAAAAACAAGACTCCTTTTCCTTTACACGAAATAAAAATTTAAAAAGAATTAGGAGAAAAATCAGGCGTAAAATCAGCTAAAAAAGCGGAGAAAGAAGAAGATGATGGAGTATAAGCAATATACTCTTGACGAACTACAAAATATGTTCGACAAAGAGCAAGACCCAGAAGAATTAAACAAAATCAAGAGCGCAATTAGTGATAAACATGATGTATTATCAGATGATAATAAAGAGACTAGTAATGTCTACTTAGAAGAAGAAATATATCAGCAAATGAACATTATCAAATTTGATGATCTTAATGCATTACCATTAGAAGAAATTAAATGAAAATTAAATAAAATGGCTGCTGAAGATGAGATTAACGAAATTGGAGATGAGATTGACTTATATGAAACCGAGACTAATCTTGTTAACAATGTAGTTCCTAAGCCTGAAGAATTTGGTGAACCTGTTAAGAGAAATACTCATTTCTTAAGACCTAGATACGTTCTAGCATGATGTACAACCAATTTTTTCTTTGGGTTTGTCCCAAGAAAAACCACAACTTTCGAAGAAATTGACCTTACTCCAATTAGTCAAACAGAATATATCTTAAACATTGATGAAACCCGTAATAGAGAACAAATATTTGAGCATTGGAAAAGAGACATGAATAGTGTCTTAAACTTAAATACTACATGGACTGCTGCCAATTTCTTAAATTACATCGAACATAGCTTTTTTGGCACTGTAGCTGACTAGTATGATTCATTAACTAAAGAAAGTAAAAATACCTTAAGAATGATTGAGACACCAGCTGCAATGTTTAAAATTTATGTGAAGAAATTGAAACTGAGTTCATCGGAGCTAAACTTGATTCCGAAGAAAATGCAAGAGAATGACAAAGAAAAATTAATAACATAGAATTATGGGATATGAGATATCTGCAAAATTATATTGCTGAATTTAGTCACTACTATTACAAAATTAGGCACAATGAAACCAATCTTGGTATGTTTTATGACAAATTGTCATATCCTATAAATTCCATAATCAATGAAAAATACATTTCATATCTGAAACGAGTAGATGTCATTGATACCTTTGGCTCTAGAATCTCTTATCTAAAAAAATGGATCAATGATCAATGTCTTGATCTCCAAAAGCAAAAGAAAATTAAGAAGCAATTCTTAACTTGCTGGTATTCGCCGCACCAATGGGGAAAAGAACCTAAGAGAAGATGAAAAAGAAAACTTTTATAAGAAAAAGAGCTTTAATAAGCAAATTGGAGAGAAATATAAAAGAAAATATTGTAAGAAACCAAGTCCTAAAAAACATAGATTTTTTAGGAAAGCAATTTATTGTCCCGCAAGGAAAAACAATTGCAAATGTTGGGCATGCGGAGAAGTAGGACATTATGCTAATGAATGTAAAAATAGGAAGAATAACAAACTGATTGAAACCTTGGGAAGCTTAGATTATGTTGAGCTTAGTGAATATGAGGTTTTAGACCTAGCTTTAAGCAACAACAAAGGAATTGTTGAAATTATATTGGACAATGAATATGAATAAAGTGATTATGAAGAAATAAGTTATATGATGGAGAGTAGCTCTGTCAGCCTTGGTGATCTCCAAGGAGAAGAATTTGTTGTAGACAATGATCACGAGAAAGTCAAAGGAGATTGGGTTCTTCAGACATGATCTATAAGAAATCTATCTTTCAACTCAAAAGCAAATACATACATGAAATGATAGAAGGAGATATGGAGATAGAGGATTGTGAGTATGACGTGGGAAAAGTTAATCTCATTAATTGAGAAAATATCCTTAAGCATAACAAGGATAGAAAATATAGGTATATCCATGTCGGAAGTGTCCAAGTTCAAATCACTCTATTACAATATTATGGTAAAGATATTGATCTTTATACTTTACTCTGTGATATTAGGCATACCCAATTTAATAATCAAATTATCACAGGAATAAAGACTAATTTATGTAATGGATCGGTAGGATTTAATTGTCGACCGGGATATTATGTGAGTTTAAATGATGAATTTGCTAAAAACTTCTTGTCCCTTAAGATAAAAATAGTTGGAATGGACATGAAAAGAGAAGGACATCCTTTAAGGATATTTTGAAAAATTAATAGCTAATACAATAGACCTTAAGACTAAGGTGACAATGATAGAGGCAAAGAAATTTGAGAGTCCTACCCCTATGCAAAAGATCCAGAGGATTAAGTCCAATCCTCATGAGATAAAAATTGATTGTTTATGGATAGCTAGCTTTGCCAACCCTACAAAGATCAATAAGAAAAATATAATAAAAGTTGATGAGGAGGGTAAAATCACCATAAAACCTCAATTATTATTAAGAAGCATAAGTACAAGATTAGATTAGGGAGAAGGATCCTTATCAGCTAAACAAGAGCTTAAAGAAGTTGAGACCATTAGTCTGGCCAGTGAAACGAGTAGAAAGAGTTTTGACGCTGCAAGACCCAGTGCAAGTCGAATTATGAGCCTAGAAACAAAGGTCATTGAGTACAAAACTAGAACTGTTAGTGAACAAATCTATGAGGATGAGTTAGTCAAAAACATGACTATGGAAATATGCTATGAAGCTACCAATACAAATCCAAATAGCATCTATATCCCAATAAAAGTATGTTTAAAGGGATATAATAAATATGAATTGTGTGCTTACATAGATAATGGTTGTTCTGTATGCTTTGGGAAAAGATCATTATTTTTAAAGTTTATGTAGAAAAGAGCTAAAAATCCTTTACAGGTGAAGATAGCTAATAATAGTATTATGACCCAGAATGAGGCAACAGAAGGGTTATTCATAGAATTAGGAGGAGTCCAATGCATTATACCAGTTCTATGAGCTACTGATCAACCCTCTCATGATATGATTATTGGAAATAATTTTCAGAAATTATGTTCTCTATGTACACAAACCATAAACCAGATAATATTCACAATTAATGGTCACTCAGTTCCTATTGAAAAATTAAGCAAGGCTTGCACTCATTAGAAAATTGAGTTTATACGCAGCCAGCATGGTGAGAAGGTAATGCCATCACAACGTGAAGTAGCATTAACAATTTCATTACTTGAGTCATATATTAAAGAACAGATTGTTGAACAACAAGAAAAATTATGCAAAGAACTCTACTCTGATAATCCTCTAAAATTTTGAGATGAAGATAAAACATTTGCTAAGATCACTTTATTAAATCCCAACACTATTGTCCGAGTTAAACAAATGGTGTATACACATTAGGATATTCAAGAATTTGATACACAAATTAAAGAACTCCTAGATAAAGGATTAATTAGGAATAGCAAGAGTCCTCACATCAGTTCTGATTTCATGATAAGAAATCATGCAGAAGAAAAAAGAGGAAAAACTAAAAAGGTAATCAATTACAAAAAGCTTAATGATAATACTGTCTTTGATGGTTATTATATTCCTAACAAAACAGTCATTTTCAACAGAATTCAAGGAGCCTATTGATTCTTGAAAATGGATTGCAAAAGTGGTTATTGGCAAATAAAAATGGATGAGGAGAGTATTCCATTAACCGCTTTTAGTGCCCCACAAGGACATTATGAATGGATAGTAATGTCATTTGGTCTTAAAAATGCGTCTCAAATATTCCAAAGCAGAATGGATAATATCTTTAAAGACCTTAATCATTGTTGTTTAGTTTACATCGATGATATCCTTGTCTTTTTCAAAACCATAGAACAACACAAAGATGATGTTTTAGCTGTCACCCAAAGATGTGTTGATCATGATATTGTACTCAGAAAGAACAAGTGCATTTATACTGAACAAGAAATTGAATTCTTAGGCCTAGAGATAAAAGCTTGACAAATCCTTTACAAAAACATATTCTGAAAAAAATAAAAATTTTCCTAAAAAGATCGAAGATAGGAAGCAACTAGAAAGGTTTCTTGGATGTCTTACCTATACTTCAAATGTAATTCAAGATTTAGCTAAATTAAGAAGGCCATTGCAGCAGAAACTCAAGACAGAAGTAAATTGGATATGGAATATTAATGATACAACGATTATCCAAAACTTTAAAAAGATGTGTAACAATCTTCGTGTTCTTAATTTGCCTAACGAAGGAGATGATTTAGTTCTTGAAACAGATGCTAGCAATGAGCACTAGAGTGCGGTACTCAAAATCAAAGAAGGAGAAAAACTCTGCAAACATTGCAGTGAAAGTTTTAATAAGGCATAATGCAACTACCCTACAATGAAAAAAGAAATCCTTGCAGTCATAAGGAAAATTGAAAAATTCTTAATCTTTTTAGCCCCAAAATATTTTCTTATTCGAACTGATTACAAAGGAATACTTAGTTTTGTGAAAAAGAATTTATCAAATATGCGAGCGCAAGGGCGACTCCTACGTTGACAATTATGGCTTAATCAGTTTTCCTTCTCTATTAAACATTTACAGGGATCGAAGAACGCTCCGATAGACAGTCTAACTTGAGAACTCGCCAATGGTGATCATCAAAGCCGACCTCCTGCCAGAAAAGGAGGAGATCCTTAATGAAATGACATTCCTACTAGAACGGGTTACACCTTCTAGTAAAGTCCTTATCGATAACCTAGAATTTCATACAAAAAGTAGATCATGTTTTAGTCTACTATCTACTACCTATATAATAGCCTAAAGATTTTTCCTTCTAGAGTTAAAAATTAGTTACCTTCAGTGTCCTTATGATATCCATGAAAAAATAAATTCTCATGTTTGAGAGAAATGGTTCAATGAGTGGTATGCAGCCTGCATCAACTTTTATCATCATTATTCCTATGATATTTGGGAGTCTTGGGGTAGAACGATTTATTTTTTCAATAGATCTGGAGTTGGTGGTATTTGTTTCCGAACAAATTTATCACCTCCAGATGATCCTGTTTTTAAAGTCTGGAAATACGAGATGGTACTTTACTTCACAAAAATCCCAGATCCAAAATTTCTATTTTTCTCAACCTTAACTAAATTCCAACAATGCATGTTCAAAAAGATCCATTGGGTTCTTACATCTCCTGAGGATCCAACAAAAATTCCTATTCCCAGATGCCTAACTTTAGAGGTTTGTAGCAGTCTAATTGAATATGAAAATGGAAAAGCCAAACCAGCCCATTATCTTGTCCAAATTGTTGATTGTGATGATCTCAATGATCAACAACAAAATTGGATTCATGGAAACGCGGTATATCTAGTTACTGATCTTGCTTTATCAAGAGTCATTGGATTTTTCAACATTTATCATCAATGTTGGGCATTAATCGAATGAGGAAAAACATTAATGCATTGTGAAAACACTACTTTCGCCTATGATAATGAATTTAAAGACTACATGAAGGTGAAAGGAGCAGTGTCAGAAGAAATTTTTGATTATCTCTTTGATGTTGGAGATGGAAAATTCTTATCAGATCGAGAAAGGGAAAAAATATCTCCTTGAATTATTTGAAGAATAGGATCCAGAGCATATTAAGCAAATTGATGAAGATTTTGATGATTATTCAGATAATGAAGGTCTGGAAGATTTAATTGGAGATGAAGACATGCAGAATCTCAATAATGATAACTAGTCTTGTCATCATTAAGAGTTCTGAAAAGTAGCCATCCCATTATTGTACTATTGTGACAAGTGTCCGGTCTGTAAAATAGAGTTTGTACTATAGCCGCTAGTGTGTACTATAGCCATGTGAAAAGTCTTTAAGTATTGTAACTGTTAGGATATCCTAGGTACCCTCATCCCCTCTATAAATAGAGAGGTCCAATGTTGAGAAGGGACAAGGTCATTTGAGTATTTTTGAGCAAAAGAGAAATAGGGATTCTCCATTTCTCTGTGAGCAAGCATCTCTAATGATCTTAGCTTAAGTCCCTCTTCAAAGCATTCCATTGTAATATTTCCACTTTCAAGCTTTCAATAAAAGAAGTTTCCCAGTAGGGAACGTTACTCAATCGAACCTTATGTCCTAAATATTACAATTTCTTAATTAAAGTGTCACTATCCTTTAAAGTACTTAAAACTTGATTAGTGACTACGGTCTGAGGTAGGAAATGAAACAGATCTGTGCTGTGCCTGATCTAAGGAAAGTGAGGTTGATATTAGCAATCTTTGTAAACCGGAAGTTAGAGGAACGCCAGAGTCCAGCGCCGACTAAGCTCAGGTAATGGTCAAAACTCTCTAATTAAGCTTTAATTATTTTGCTAAGCATGGTGGGCCGTTAATCACAAAAAATACAACATTTATGATATAATTAGTAGATTGTAATAACTAGTATCAGCAAAGTCTTTATAAGAAGTTAAAACAATAAAAACGAAGCATATTTCCTTTTTAGATGCTTATTTGCATAGTTTACCTAATCTAGGGACCTTTCTGTAATTTCTAAAAAGTCAAGGACTAAAATAATAGGAAAAGGGACCTAAAAATTAGTTATCTAAAAACATAAGGTACCCCGGAATTAGATCTCAAATTACAGGGGCCTAAAAATATTTACCAGAGAACATTAGGCATCTAAAAGTCACTAATTGATATTAAAGATTAACAAAACTATATCATCCTGATACCGATGCCGATGAATCTAACAACCATGATTTCATCGAAATTCAAAACACTCCGTAACTTATCATCAGGGTTAAGAAGATAGGAAACACACTAGGTTTTCCTCTTCTTTGTTTGGATTCCTACTCGAAGGTGGGAAATCCATAAGCATTGCTAGTATCAAATTATTTGTCATAGGTAAGATTAAAAAATTTCACAAATGTACATATTGTAACAACTTTGATTTGGATGACATGACTATTGTAATATAATTCCCCAAAGAACAAAATATAAATTTTCATTTTTTTAAATATCTTATTTATTTTTGTTTTTTTACTAATGTACCTCTTTTTAGCTTTTTTTGTTTATTTTTTTGTAATCGAACTCATTGTTAAGTCAAAAATCATACATTATTTTTATAATTATTTTGAGTATATTATATGTATTATTTCGTTTAATTTGTTTTGTTTTATATATTTTTCAGGGTTAGTGTTAATTTAATAAAAAGGAGAAGAGAGGATGTAGAAGCTCGGGTTTTACACACTTGGCTACAAGACGGTTCAAAAAATAATAATTATGAAAATTATTATTTTCATAATTATTATATTGGGCTAGGGTTTCAAGAGTTGGTAAAAAGTTACAAATCTTGAGGAAGAAGAAACCTAAGCAAGAAAGGAGAAAAAAACCCTAAACAGGTGCCTCTCCTTGAGGCTAACCAAGATATCTTAGAGGCATTTAGGAAGGTAGAGATCAACATACCTCTCCTTGATGCCATTAAACAGATGCCTCGTTATGCTAAATTCTTGAAAGAATTATGTACTACTAAAAGAAAATTAGTAGGGAATGAAAAGATAAGTGTGGGGGAAAATGTGTCTGCTATTTTTCAAAGGAAAGTTCCCCCTAAGTGTCAAGACCCTGGTGTGTTTTCTGTTCCTTGCAAAATAGGAAACCTTTGCTTTGACAAAGCTATGCTTGATTTAGGTGCATCTATTAATGTTATGCCTAGATCCGTTTATGACAAACTGAACCTAGGCGAATTAAAGAAAACGGGCATAGTGATTCAATTAGCTGATAGGAGCAACACTTATCTTGATGGAGTGTTAGAGGACGTCTTAGTCCAAGTGAATGAACTTGTGTTTCCTGCTGATTTTTATGTGCTGAACATGGGCAAGGCATGCCATGATATTCCCATCTTGCTGGGCATGCCATTTTTGAAAACAGCTAAGACTAAAATTGATGTGCATGAAGGAACATTAACCATGAAATTTGATGGTGAAGTGATTAAATTTAATATTTTTGATGCCATGAGATTCCCTGCTGATGTGAATTACGTGTATGCACTTGATGTTATTGCTGAGTTGCCCCAAGATATTTATGACTTACCTTATAAGGATGAATTTTTGACAGTGCTTACTAAGAGTCTTGATCATGCTGAGTTTCAAAAAGTTCCTTACCAGATTAATGATGAGTTACTGGAAGAGATCTAACTAGAGGATCCAGGAGTTTCATGAAGTCGAGCCTAACGACTATAAACAAAGGCGCTGGTTGGGAGGCAACCCAACGTTTTCAGGGAAGTTCCTATTTACTTTTGCTTTTATCTTTATTATTTCTTTCTTTTTGCATGCATTAGGGACAATGCATGAATTAAGTGTGGGGGGGTGCATCCTGCATTTAATTCCTGCAGTTTTTATTCTTGAAAAAAAAAGTAAAAAATCGAAAAAAAAACAAAAAAATTCTTTTCTTATAAATAATGCATGATATATATGAGTTTATGCTAGGCTTGCTTGGTTAGAATTTTTTTTTTTTAATTAGCTATTTTGTAGTTTATTCTTTTATAAGTGAAGACTTCTAAGCATGATAGTTGTCCTTTAGAGAAGTTTGAGTTGAACCTCATACATCTTTTTAATGAGTAACTCTCTTGATTATCCATCTTATTTGGTCATGTAATATATCCGATTCAGATGCAATAAAATGACCTAACCCATCTTCTAGACTATTGAATTAGTTGAATAACTCATTAAAATTGTGATTTTACTTGTCTATTTTTCATCTATAAAAAAGGAAATAAAAGAGAAAAGAAAGTCAAAGTGGGGAATGACAAGTACTCATTTGAGGCATGCGCTACTGGGTGTTACCCTTTGAGGCAATACTGCCACTGGAAAGCTTGCTTTCCATACTAGTGAGCCAATAAAATAAAGAAATTTGCTCCAGCACTGCTATTCAGGTGAGTGAGAGACAGGGAGTGTTTAAATTCTAAGACCCGATATGGGCCTCGAATATATGCGCAATTGGAGTTTGAACAAAAGAAGAAGAGGAAAATAAATACAAGGCAAGTTTAGGATCAAATTTAATGAAGTTATTCTACCTAGCTAGTTCAATAGTCTCTATAGCCAGACCATGCCTAAATCTTTTCTATCTTAAATTCCTTTTCGACCTCTTGATTGGTGTATGCATAATCAAAAAGAGATGGATAGATATTGATCGTGTTATATCATTATAGACATGTTGTGAGGTTGATAAATAAACTCTCTAAGGATAGGTGGATGTTTAGCAGATACTTACTTATTGAAAAAAAAAAAACTAATTGATTCGGTAACACTATTTTTCTAAAGCAAGCCAAAACCTAGTATGAACATCATAGTTATGCATGACTGTATAAGAAAGAAAGAATACAAGTTTTTCAGTCGAGTCTAAATTTTCTTTGCACGAGGACATCCAAAGTCTAAGTGTGGGGGAATTTGTTAAGTCAAAAATCATACATTATTTTTATAATGATTTTTAGTATATTATATGTATTATTTCGTTTAATTTGTTTTGTTTTATATATTTTTCAGGGTTAGTGTTAATTTAATAAAGAGGAGAAGAGAGGACGTAGAAGCTCGGGTTTTACACACTTGGCTACAAGACGGTCCAAAAAAATAATAATTATGAAAATTATTATTTTCATAATTATTATATTGGGCTAGGGTTTCAAGAGTTGGTAAAAAGTTACAAGTCTTGAGGAAGAAGAAACCTAAGCAAGAAAGGAGAAAAAAACCCTAAGAAACTAACCCTAGCCTCACCATACTCATTATATAATAACCCCTCCTTCTCACGCCTAACACCAACAAAAAAAAAAAAAAGCTTGAGCCTTCACAATCACCCCACGCCTATCGCCTTCATCACCCCCACGCAGCCCATCATCAGGATCACGACTGCCGTCCATCTTCTTCATCTCCTCTTACCGCTATTCATCCTCCATCCAACCCTTGCCACGATTGCTTGCTCCCACCACCCCATCCTCACACAATAAACCAGCCACACCTCACCTCATAATCACCTCATCATCCATCAATCTTCTTGATCATCCCATCATCACCATCTCTCCATTATCACACCATATAAACCCCACGGCCTTCTTCCTCATCTTCGCAACACCATCAATCACGTCTATTCTCATTCACCTCACGGCTACTTCCCATAATCTCCATCATCATAGTAGGGTTATTTTTTTTATTTTTTTATTTTGGTTGTTTAGATTATTAATATTGTTAAACATGAATTATTTGGGTGTGAAGTTTGTGATGTTAATTTTAATATGAGTGAGTAATTTTTTTATGCTTAGTATAATCTACTTGAAACCATGCTAAATTGATTATTTTGAAACAAGTTTTATGCTTTAATGCCTAGTTGATTTATATTCATGATTCTTTAGCGGTTAGTGTTTATCGTTTATGAAACTCGTGTTAAATCGATTAGAATGCATGCTAGTTGATTAAATACAACTTCTATTGATAGTTTAGAAGATTATAATACGTAAAAGTTATAATCTTTTAGGCCTAGGTATCACCCTAATTAATCATGGATGTCTCAAAACCTTCTCTCTTAATTAGGTAATCGCTTTAGATCTTTGTTAAATCGATTTGCTGGTAAATTGGTTACAAAGTGTTAAATGATGTTTTTCTAATTCTTAATGCTCTAATTTGGTTAAATTTCTGCGCTGGTGTAAAGGTTATCAAATTAGTAAGGTTTATATTAGGGCTGGACCTAAGTAAACTAGAATCTAAGGAAAAACGGGGAAGAACCGCTGGTGGATATCTTCTACAGTTTAACTCATGAATGAAATTAACTTATGTGTTAATGATAAATATTAATTTGCATGGTGGATTGAGGTTATACTAAGTATTCTTCATAAATTTGATAACTTTTGATTATTATTTGTTGCTTAGAATAAATTTTATTAGTTTGTTAATTTTTGTTCTATTTTTATTAGCTTCAATATAATTTCAATAAACCCCCCCCCCCAAGTATAGTCTTTTAGGAGTGTCTAGGTATTTTTAGATAGCTTAGATTTTGATTTTTGGAGTAGTTATAATTTTAGATTGATTTATATTCAGTTTTAGTATTTAATTACCAGTTTGTTCGAACTTAGACTAAAAATAGTTATTTTTGTTATTTTTCGATTTTAATTCATTCTAGGGTTTATAAAGTGTCCTAGTCTGCTCATATTCAATTTCGTGATTTTTGGAATTTATTTGATAATATTTGAGAATTATTTTGTGAAATTGATATGTGCAGGTTTTTAGGTAATTAATTCTGAAAATTTTGATTTTTAATTTTAATTTACGATTATTAAGTATTTTTAGGTTCATAAAGTTGTGTCCTAGAATTAGGGTAATTTTCTTAATTATTTTCGTATTTTTTATTCATGCAGATTATTTTCTTTTTAATTTCAGATTTAATTTTCTGTTGATTATTCTGTAGTGATTGTCTGATTTAATTTTCCTAAAATAAATCAGACACTATTCTGGAGTTATAAATTTTTCAAGTTTAAGATTGTCAATTTAGGATACTGATTGTGATTTTTAATTTTTAATTTTTTGTTTAATAGTTTCTGTTTTTAATTTTTAGTTGAATATTGGATTATTAATCTGTTTCTATTTTTCTGAATTATTTAGGGAATATTTTTACTGTTTTATTTCCAGAATATGATCTGGAATATTTAGGAGCATCATTGGGTATTTTGCTAGATTTTTATTCGTTAGATTTTTTTAGAATTATTAAAATTAGACTTAACAAGTTGATTAGTAAAATTATTTAGGATCAAACTAACCATTTATAGCAATCTTTCCTCGTGGATCGATCCCTACTTCCCTACACTATAAAAAGTATTTAATAACCGAAGTAGTGGTTAAATTTGTAGCTCTCGACAGGCTTTACACTCATTTTTCAAAAATTTCATTTCCTCTTTTACCAAATAACTGAAAATATGAGTTGAAATCATTTTACATGAACAATAGTTTTCAACCCTACCAAACGCACCCTAAAAATAAAAAATGAAAATGAAAAGTTGTACGTAGCCTCATGTACAAAGGATGTGCGCTTGAATCCCAGATAGGCTACAAGCTTATAAGGTGCTTCCCAATAGGTTTAGCTTATTAATCATGGAGTGTTCTCGTTTAAGCCTCATGTAAGCTCATTGTTAAATCATTGAAAGTAGTGCCAAAAGATATCTTAGCTCTGTCTCAATTGTCAGGAGCACATCTGAATGCTGCGCACTTTTTTGAAATCAAAATCAAAACCTTCATGTATTAGCTTCCAGCAGAACAACGTCCAACACAAATGAAGGGCATTCCTCCACCCATGCTTGGAAGTCCATAATACATATATAAAGCATATTTAGCTAGTGAGTGAGCAACAACATTGATCTCTCTACTTATATGATCAATATGAAAGAAATTCAACAAACAACTTTTGTATTTAGCATCTCTGATCAAGATGTCACACTCAGTGAGAATGACCTAGTTTGCCTTCATAGCTTCTGCGAGGAGAATGCAATCAGTCTCGAACCAAGCCCTGAACACTCCTGCATCTCTTGTCTATTGCAGTGTTCACCTCAAGGCCAACACTGCAGCTATTTCTGGATCGACAATGCCCTCAACTTTCTTGAAAAAAGAAGCCATTATAGAACCTTCTTCGTGCAAATTATAGCTCCAATACCAGCACATCTCCCACTCTTGTCAATTGCAGCATCTAAATTCACTTTGTAGTGCCCTACAAGGGGTTTCTTCCAATTATGTCTTCGATTGACTTTCTTCCTCCCAGTGAATGTTGTTTCGCTGACATTCGCTGGAAATACCACGGAAGCCCCGGTTCTGGGTTCGCTAGACTACCAGCCATACGGTGACCATTGGGCCTTCCATAGAGCCCTCGGAATGCACCGACAACGTGCAGGCTTGCGACGAGAATCATGGCAGCATCTTGCCATTCGAATTTGAGAGGAGTAGCAGACATCGAGTTAACTGAGATTCAGAGGAGAGAGAAAACGGGAAGGCGACGGTGTGTGAAAGGCACAAAAGAAACTCAAATTATGACGTAGAATGTCATGTTAGACCATGAGTTTTGATGTTTATATATATATATATATATATATATATATATATATATATATATATATATATATATATATATATATAT
>JACYFF010031959.1:90965054-90980538 GCA_017589665.1 Selenicereus undatus
TTATTATTATTATTATTATTATTATTATTATTATTATTATTATTATTATTATTTGTCATTAATTAAATGCTCCAAAGGATGCCAATGCAAACCGCATCTTTTTGCAAAAGGCATCTAATAAATAATATTTTTTGCTATTGAATATAATTAGTAATTAACATTATTTGCTATTGAAGAGATGCAAATAGTTAATTAACTAACTAATTTCAAAAGTGCCTCTTCAATTACTACCATTGAGATTAATATCAATGGATGTGATTTCATCTCATGAAAAGGTTCATACCTTTTGAAAAGACACCATATTCTCTATAAATAGAAAATGAGTGGCGTGATTTGATCCATTTAAAAACTTGTTCCTAGCAACCTTCCCTCGGTTACATCCTAAGGCTCATAAGGCATGTCTTCGTGTGTGCAACACGTAGGCATGGAGATTTCTTTGTATCCCAAATATCTAATCACTAAGTCCTGTTGCACAATTAGGGGCAATTAGAGTCTTTAGAAAAAGATTACATTATCTACCTAGAAGTCTTGAAATGATCCTAGACCGATTCCCCAACATGCATCCCATTCAATAAAACCTCAGGTTGATGGTAGTCAAACTGTATGAGAGAATGGAACAATTTAGGTCTTGCGGAGACAAAATCAAGTGCAATAATAGGCTTTGCCAATAAGTACCAAATTGGTTCCCTTCTGCCACCCCATCTATTACTTGAAAGCCTTCCCACTATGTTGAATACCTTCATACTCGACTATTTTGCCAACTATCTTCGACCCAAATTCGCGGGATAAGAGGTTTGTTAAAACTCAATTTCAGTACATACTCTTGGATATCTTCCTCTAGATTCAAAACCAGTAGCATAATAAACTTTAAACGCCTTTCCTATGGCTTTGACTATCTCAAAAATTGCACTCTTTTCAAATTCAGTTGGTAATTCTGGTAGTCTAATACAAACCATCATGGTTTTAAACACACTCATGGACGGATGAAAATCAGGCTTCCACCTTGAGAGCCCCGAAAACAAAGGCCCTCATAACATGAGTCCTTCCAAGTCATCTTCCAGTTCAAATCTAAAGAGACACATGACGACCTTTTTTCCTCTTGGGTTTGTTTTGTTTTGGGGGGGGGGGGGGGGGGGGAGATGGGAACGTGAACGGATGATCAGCACTTTAATTTTTTTTTCCCCTTCCATTGACAGTGTTTGTAGCCCCTTGTGATCGAAGTGCGAAAGGATGGCTAGGAATTCACAAGCAGAAGATAAGGATAGTGTTTCTCATGTGGTCCAAGACAATGAAGAAGCTTTGGCCTTTGGCTAAAGAAGTGTTGCATATTAATTGGTAAATTACTAGGAGTCTCCATAAATGAGGGAGCAAGTGAGGGAGGTTGATGTCTTGATAGAAGCAAGACGAGCGAGATTTTTAAGATGGGCACTATAGGTGGTCTTTAGTCTTTATTATTCTTAAGATATTTCATCTTGTATTGATCTTTCGATCATCTAACTATCGGGAGTAAAAAATGTGCAAAAGGATAATACACACCAAATCAAGCAATCTATTCTATTTGGAAATTCAGACGTTCTCACCAGCCAACATAAATACATGATACACACCCAAAGAATAACTAATATTAGATCTAGCAAAACTACAACAGTGAAGTAGCAAGATATGAGGTCGGATTTTAGAGTATCACAGATGATATGTACCTCTTTGAAATCAGAATACATAGTAAAAGAATGAACATAAACCCTAAGAAAAGAAACACTACTTAAAATGAAGGGAACCAGAAAAATGAAATCATAGAACTCAGCATGGCATGGGGTGGAAACTTGGATTATGCTGATGAAGTGTCTTCATCAACAAAACCCATCACAATCTTCTGTCAATCCAGCTTATTAGACTTTGGTGGGATTCCAAGGTAAGCCACAGTTAAGTCCAAAATTTGCCATTCAAACTGCTCAAAACATCATAACAGCTGCAAAAATCATGACCAAGGAAGACAGGAGTGCAGAAGCAGTGACCTTGGGCTGCCCGTTTGCTGATGTTTTGTTGGGCGCCTCAGCTGCTGGAGCAGTGGCATTCTGTGTCATAACCGGGGGCAAAGGTGGCTCTGAAACATCAGCAACTGTGAGTTCCGGACTTGGAGCCAAAGCTGGGGGCATTGCTCCACTGATCTGTTGCATAAGTGCACCTGCCTGAACAGCTTGCATATATGGCGGTGCTTCCTTCATCTTTAGACAAAGATTCCCTGCAGAGACAAGAGAAGGAGCATGAGGATACCTTACGTAGCACACTGACGAACACATATTTTCACTTAAGTATGAAAGTTGGGCATCTTCTGCTTAATTAATCAAGATTTCAGATATTCCAGACTCCAAATTCACGTTTGTTCAGAGTTATCCAGATTTTAGAGTTTCACAGATTCACTTCAAGAGTTATCCAGATTGCAGAGGTTACATGATACACATTTGGCCATGTTACAGATTAAATTCTAGACAGAGTTGGTCTTTGGTAAGACAGTCTCAACGTAAGCCTAGGGCAATACGCTTTTGACCTCACAGGTCCAATAAACCAGAGGCTCATCACACAGTAGACAACATATTGAGACTTACTATTTTAGATTCCTAGCATTCCTAGATTTTAACTGGAACAAAATGAGGAATCTAGGAAAAGAGACTAGAGCCTTACTCTTGTATGAAGCAGCTGTTTCTGGGAAGTCCGTGATAACCCCATCAACTCTAATCCCATCAACTCCAGGTCCCATGACATAAGAATTTATCTCCACAACAGGGTCAGAAAAGAAGTCATATGGTAGGCTAGCAACCTCATTCTGGAAAATTTGGACGTACACAGAGAGGTTAAATGACTGCAAATGAGGTACGATGTCAGTCATGGTCACAAGGTATCCTCCACTCTTAGGAAAGACGGAAACCTTGTCGATAATCACGGAATCAGCAAAACCCTTGATGTCTGTGATCGTAGCTTTGTCAGCGTCACGGATAGTTTCATCAACTTCATACACAAGTTCATATTTCTTCCCTTTTATAGCCTTGAGGACCGAACTGCTACTTGACTGGATCATGACTTTTTTGGCTGATGGGTCATTATAGCCAGCTTTGTCTAGGGCATCCAAAACTGCATCAACTATACCCAGACCCTGTTTTGCTGCCAGGTATTGTGCATTCTGTGGTGCCAACATGAAATAAGAGATCAGATAACGGGCAGGTATTGTCCATAATCTTGTGGTTGAGATGCCACCAAGTGAATACGTTTTTTGGAAATTCAGTTGTTTCCTTGTTTCTCCTTGAATCTTAAAATGGCATTAATTTTCAGTTGCTTGATTAATCCCCCTGTCTGAAATGGACTGCTTTACTTACTATCGCATTTTTTTAAGCTCCACTAGAATAAGCCACTTGCTGTTTGTTCAAATTTTATTAGAATTTGTTGAAAGGAAAACAAAATTGAAGAGGGCAATTGTAAGGCACAACACCTGCGGTATGGAATCGAAGAGGGATTTCTGTTGACATTACAAGCAAGGATTCATAATGCAGTTTCAGTCATGGTATGGAAAAATAGCTCTAATGCACAATCGAATTCCATATCTTGGCTAAAACGTGGTTTGATCAACTCAAAACCTTTCCGACGCGGCCGTTTTGTTGCGAAACGGCCACATTTTGAATCCATAATTACAAGACTTGACTGCCAGGGACTTGAATCATATTGAAGAATGAAACAGTGTGTTAGAGTGTATTCATAGGCTCACAACTATATGCTTTGCCTATTGGCTGAATAGGTTCAATTGACACAATGCTAGATATTATACTCAGAATAACAATAAGATAACATGTCACGTATGGAACCTTTTTAACAGGAACAAATGCTGCAAGGCATATTTTGATAATGGAACGGGTGTTACAACGCACTGACCTCTATCTTGATCGAAACAGCTGAAAGTGAAGTCGCGTTTTTGGCAAGGGCCAAAAAATCAGACAAGGATATGATTTTTCCAGCGTTCCTAAATTTAGGATTCCTGTACAACAAAGAGGCCGTCCATGGATTGTAAATGGCAGCTGCAACAAGGCAATGAAAATGAATAAGTAATCCAGGTTTGATAATTGCTAACTAAAGGTCTCCAAACTCCACAAGCAAAGAGAGAGACACGAGAAAGAGAGTCTCCATTAGACAAGTTGAACAAAACAAGCTTTGAACTACATATTAAAACCCACTTACGCGTCAAGCCTTGAATATCAGCCCAGTTCAGGCTGAATGAAAATATTCCTTGACTTGGCTGAAGCTCATTAACATTTTGCACAAGGGTCCTGAATTGAGTTTGACCAATCTGTGTGTTATTCATAAGATTGATAGAGCCTAAGCAGAAAGGCACACCATCCTTTGACATTTGAACAGGACAGTCAATAACATCTGCACCGTCCGAAATAGCTTTTGAGTATGCCATATCAGTACAGCCAGGGTAGTCTCCACTTGCACCCTCATGGGATATAACCAGAGGCTTAGCTGAAAGAGGGAGAAAAAGAGGCTATGAGACACAAATGTAGCTATGGTTAGCTCCAGGAAGCCAGCGCCAGGATTTAAGAACAAAAACTAGAGTCTGATATAAGCGCTACCAACCTTGTCCTGATGAATTTTTGCCTACATGAGCAAAGCAATCTGCAACAAATAAAAGAAAAATCAACATCCACAAAACTTCTATGCATATATTAGGTTCAAATTCCAAATCCCCACATGTTGGTCCTTGTTAACTAATGCTACAAAAACAGAAGCATAAAAATAGATAGCGGAAGCTGTAGCACAGAGATTAGATTTACTCGTACAATAAATCATAAAATTGTCCGTGGAAAAAATAGGAGCTCCAAACCTACAGCAATGAAAGTAAATTTTCTCCATCTTACTGACAAATTACAAACTGTCACACACCCATATCTCTCGCTGATATGGTTGCCAGAGAAGCACCCCTATTTTGGAAGTACTCCTTGTCCCAAGGAATTATACTATAAGAGAGCTTGATTAAAACCAACAATAAAGCCAACGTATAGACAGTAGTAGCAAAAACACAGCAAAAGTAACACAGTTTGCATAGGACAACAAAAGACGGGAAGCTTCACAAGTCTGTTTTTGTTGTATATCATTTATTGGATAATCAACAGTCAAAAGATCTACAACTAGACATACTGCAAAGTTACCTCTGGCTTCTGATGGTGTAATTGGGAAATCAGACACCACACCATCTACAGAGAAGTCACCATTGTCAATAAAAGAGAGATACTCGGCAACAGGGTTGTAGCTGTAGTTGTAGGCAAAAGTAAAATCATTTGCAAAATCTGCAGCATAAACTTCTAGCCCAATTTTATGAGCATCTGCCACAAGAGAAGTATGAGGTAGCAGGTATCCAGATGCATCAACAGGCCATATGTAAGCCTTTGGGACAAGGATTCCAGAGGCAAATGTCTTAATAAATGTAAGGTTCTTCAAGAGAGAACCATAGGTCTGGTTGGTTGAAGGCTCTGCAAGATCCTGATCGAGAAAGCGAAAGACCAATCTAATTTGAGTTGATGCAAATGGCTTTGCAAGGCCTTGCAAAAATTTGACCTCAGGAGATGAGATGTGACTGATGGGCGCATTATTCGAAGCACTAATTACAAAACTCCTCATGCTTAAATTGTGCTGGGTATAGAAAGCATCATGCTGCACAGAAAATCAAATTTATAGTTATTTAACATTTGCAGTAATCAAGCAATGCTAAGAACTATAATTCTTTTGAAGGATTTATGTCATCATCTAAAAGAGCCCACTGTACCTGAACATTTAACCATATGGCCGCAGGTTGAGTTTGAGATACATCATCAACAGTCTGAATTTGAAGCATACTTGCATCAAAATCAGGACTACGAGAATAGATTCCCTGTGTTACTGCAAGGCATGAGAAGAGAATTCAGCATAAAGAAATTTAATTCATTAATCTGTTCTTAATTCATCGAGAAAAACGTAAGTTGGTCTATATTTTTACTAGGTTTACTAGAGAATTCAAAGGAAACAATTCCATTGAGCTTTTCTTGGCACACAATGCATCAAAAAGCACAGAAATGTGGTTGGGAGTCTCACTGATACACATTTTCTCACCTGTACAGGAGGATAAAAGAGATCATGTGCAGTGTGAGGTAATCTCAAGCTCCAATCTGGTTACTCCAAATAAAGAGGACAAACCATCCACCACCATTCCTAATTTCCTATCTCTGATATACGACTATTTTAACAAATTCATTGCCATCTCTAATTTCCAGGATGACTAAGCATAGGATGTAACTCCCCCATCCGACTCATAAAGGGGTTGTCGACCATTTTAATACATGATAGGGAAAGCCACTGCAAGATACTAGGGCAGTGTAATCTTATTTGAAATAGAAGTAAGTAGCACCGAAGATGCACACAGGATAGAGTGAAGCATGTTGGGGGCAAAAAATTGACTTACGAGAAACTGTATTCAGCTCCTTCAGGGTAAAATCAATGGGGAAGTAACCTTGCATCTTAACACCATTAACATCGTAAGTATTATCCCTATTTGGATAAATGTGACTTATGTCAGATGAATTATCCAGCTTAATATCAGGAAAGCAAATTCCCATTCCATCTTTTGTCAACTGGACATCACACCATAAGATTAAATCGGTCACACTAGTCATCATCGCAAAACTGTAGGCAAAAGAACTTGAATCAGGAAACAACCCAGAGAAGCCACCATGTGCTATAATGAAAGGGGCACCTCCTGCAAAACAATTTTTTGGGGGGGCGGGGGGGGGGGGGCTTCATTAGAAGAGTGAATATCCAAAATAAGAGACTACGGAGAAGCACCAAATGGATTTTAAAATGAAGAAGGCTGACATCCAAGTAACTCTCCTTTGAACAAATGCAGAAAAATGGAAGACATGAAAACAAGCAATATGAAACATGATTTCAGAATCTAATCAAGCAGTTGATATATACTTCAAGTCAAGACCGAGAACTGGAATTGTTTTTCAGTCGAGAATGGCAAGTGTGTTGTTTGACCACAAGTACTGTTGAATTTTAAGAATCGCAACTACACAAGATGACCCAAACCATAATCAGTACGCATACACTTATCACCTAACAGTGTTGCCCATTCAAATGACCAATCTTAAATGTACTAGAACATCAGTTTCGATTCACCCCCTACACACAGACTCCATTGGTCAATCAACCAAATTATAGCTCCTACGATCATCCAGAAAGTTAAAGACAAAGGAAACCAGTTCCAATTGCTAAATGTCGATTCCTAGTCATGCATATCAGATCTTGAACAGAACAGTAAGCAAGTAACCAACTGGAACAAACATTCTCCGAAGCAATTTCAACTCCTTGGGAAGTTTAATGTAGCATAAACTAACAGATAATTTAGCTCCAATAAGTGCATGCCCATCTCTTGTAATATTGATTAGATCTTAATTGAAGAAAACCTCCATCAGAGCTTCAAGGTCGAAGGTCACACCCCCCCCCCTCCCCAAAAGGGAGCAAAAAACCCCACCAAAAAGCCCACCCAGCAAATCAAATCAGCAAAAGATCCCAAAAACACTAAGAATTTTCTTTCTCCTCCCAAAACCACATTAACCCCAGCTCAAAATGCTCAAAGCCCACCTCGTAAAACACCAAATTAATCACGCACAATCAAAACCCATCACCAAAAAATCAAACAGAACATCAAGCATAGAAAAAAGTTCAGAGAGATTAAGCAATACCATCAAGTGTCTGCCATAAGCTCTTAGCAGGAGGAGTGGTTTTGGATCCCTGGGCATAAGCAAATGCAGAAAGCTGAGCAAGAAGAACCAGCACCACAACTAGTTTGCAAGTACCCATTGCCGGAAAATTTTTCCGGCCAGATCTCACCGGCGATTTCTAAGCTGGTCAATGAAGAGGAGAGAGAAAGACGACGACGACAAATTCCAGCTCCGGTTTAGATGAAGAAGAAATAGAAGATAGAGAAAGATGCGAGCGCTTTACAGCTTGGTGGGTTTTATGGATTTAAATATTTTAGCCGTGCAAATTATTTTTTTCAAATTATTTTTTTGTATAATTTTCGTAGAGGATTATTATTGTATTATAATTGATAGAAAACTGATTACTATGATTGCGGGAAGCCAGGATTTTTCATTTACATGCTTTCACGTATTTTTGATTGATTGAGATTTGAGAAAGAGAGAGGAAGAGAGAGGAAGCTGCGTGGGACGGCGGCCGGCTTCAACGTCTGTGGCTGAGCCAATCAAGTTAGCCTTGTAAGATTTTTATGGTTCAGATTCGTCTTCATTATAAAATAAAATAAAATAAAAAGAATTTGAATTTTTTTAGATTGATAAATGATTGTAATACGTAAGAGATGACAAAATGTAATTGATATGTTGATAAAATGAGATGCTATTGATTTGGTAATAGAATTTGCACTCCTCATGTAGTTAATTGAAAACATGAACTTAGTTTGGTCTTATTTATATTACAATTAAAAATTATCGAAATATTATTACAATAGTATATTGAAACAGAGGAATATATTAGAGCTTCTTCATCGAGAGGCTCGTCTGCCTCGGGAGCACATCGAGCAACTTGCATCGTGTGCAGCGGCCGAGCGATCAACGCGAGCCCCGAGCCCCGAGCCAACTCACCATTATTTTTCCTTGCTTTTTTCGTTTTTTTTTATTTTATTTGTTTTTTCCTTTTTTTAAATTTTAAAAAAGAAGTAGTGTGTTGTACAGTAGGCCTATAGTTATTATTTTATTTGATGAGCTAAAGTTGTGATCATTACATTGGAGAAAAGGAGGATTGTATACTGAAAAGTTGGTTCATAAGCTAATGTGACAGAAGTAGGACCCTACTAATGAGTCCAAAAATTGACTTACCACTGAGAATGGCCTTATCGTATGGAGGCTTGGATTGAGTTTAGTAGCTAGATTGCATTGTAGATAGGTGGCATCATGGTGGTCACGATGGCGAGAAACTGGCAGCAACTAGACGCCACATATGAAAAAAAAGGGGGAAAAAATTGTCTTAGTATTCAATTATTATGGTGTTTGGATTTTTTACAGACAGATTGACTTATTATATTTTCTACTTCAGGGATGTCTTTTGCTTTTTGATTAAATTGTTGAATCTTTATTTGTTTTATCCTTTATGTTTTGCTTACAAGTTAAACATTTACTCTCTTTATATTATCCTTTTTTATGAATAAATATAGTGTGCAATTAATCATAATCTAGTACGAGTTCTCTTAATTGATCTTGAGCTAGTTTGAACGGAAACTTGCAGTATTTACTCAATGACGTAAGATCTTCGGTATCAAAAAATGAACTTATTTACCTTATAAATAAATATTATTAGATTTGAAATTGTAAAAACTAAACCATATTTAATTATAAGAAGGCAAGATTAGTGACTTTGTCAAACTTAATTCATTAATTTGGTTGTCATTATTATAAATCTATTAATTAAGCTATCCACTTCAAAATTTACATAGAGTATGTCTAGGGAATTCAATAATCTATAGCGGCAAACGTTAGTACAATTTATAGTGTATTTATCCAGCATTTTAGATTTTGACCTATCAAGAAGTTTGCATTTGATAGTATAACAATTTTACAATTAATTATTAAAATGTTTGTTGGATTGGGTGCAATCTCTATCAGTGGCATATTTTTTTAACAAAAAAATGACTGGAGCACTAATGACTTTGGCCATGTTCTTTTTGTGGGCATATTATAGGTATAGAATGGTTGGAAGCAGGAAGGAGTAGAACTAAAATGAGTGGGAGTGAGCACGAGTAGGAAGAAGTGGGTGGAAGTAAGTAGGAGTGGTTTGTTGGATGTGGGGGTGGGAAGGAGTAGCAAAGAGAGAGTATTAAAATTAGTCATGTTAACGATTTATGTAACACAATAATAATTATTAATAATAATTATTAATATTATTAATTAATAATAACAATAACAATTAACTACAATAATAATTAAAAATAATAACTATAATAATAACTCTTATTAATACCAATAACAATAATAATAATCATTAATATTAATATTAATAAATAATATTCATATTCATGTTAATAATTATTATTAATTATTAATTATTAATAGTAATAGTAGTAATAATTATTATTATAATAAAAATTATTATTATCAATGAATATTAGTCATAATTACAATAATAATTACTA
Source organism: Selenicereus undatus (assembly GCA_017589665.1). Lineage (NCBI taxonomy): Eukaryota > Viridiplantae > Streptophyta > Magnoliopsida > Caryophyllales > Cactaceae > Selenicereus > Selenicereus undatus. The sequence goes on from JACYFF010031959.1 coordinate 90,975,280, forward strand.
TTGATATTAATAATAATTATTATTAATATAAATAATAACAATCGATATTAAAATTGATAATAATAAAAATAACTAATTAATAGTAACAATAATAATTAATTACAATTAATAATTAATAATTAATAAAATTAATAACAATAATTATTATTATAATGACTATTAATAATAATAATAAATATTAATAACTATTAGTTAATACTTCAATAATTAAATAATCATAATAATAATTTTATAAAAATAATTTCCATCAATCCTTTCAACAATTAAAAATAATTAATAATAATAGCGAATAAATTATTGTAATACTAAAAATTGTTCATTAATAATAAAAATAATAATGAGTCATTAATAATAATAATAATTATTATTATTAATAATAAAAATTAATAACAATAATTATAATATTACTTCTTATTAATAATTATTAAGACTATTAATAATAATTATGAATAATAAAACATTAACAGTAATACTAACAATTTTTACTAATTATTAATATTAATAATAATTATTATTGTGAATATTAAAATAACTACTATTAATCTTACTATTAATTAGCAATAATACAACAACAACAACTCCCAGTATAGGTCTCGCTTTCTCGAGATCTGAGGAGATCCAACTGTAGGCAACATTACCTCTACCGATATTCCTACCCGTAGAGAGACTAATTCCAAGAGACCCACAAAATTAATTAGCAATAAGGGTTATAATAACAGCAATTGCAAATTAATAATAAAAATAGTAATTCATCATTAACAATAATTATTATTAACAACAATGACAATTAAAACAATAATTACAATTAATAATAGTAGTCATAATAATTCCTAACATTAATGATAATAATAAACATTAATATTAAAATTAATATCAATAGGAATAATGATTATTACTATAATTATAATTATTCTAATAATTATTAAAATTAATGAATATTAGTAATAGTCACAACAATAATTAATAATATTTTCAATAATAATAATCATAATAATTATTAATATTAATAGCAATTATTAATATTAATTTTAACATTAATAAATATTATTAATTATTTATATGAATGAATAATAAAAATAATAAAACTTAATAATTATTAAGATTATTAATAATTAGTAACAATAAAAATAATAATTAACAATATTAAGAAGAATAATAAAACTATTTATCAATATTATTCATAGTAATAATTAATGTTAATAATTAATATTAGTAACTAATATTAATAATTATTAATATTCATAATTACTATTTTAAAATTAATTAAATAATAATTAACTATTATTATGATTTTTAGTATTAAACCAATTAGTATCAAATTTATTATTAATTGATAATAATTATTAATAAAAATAAGTAATAATTTACTTAAATTACGTTAATAATTATTATTAATAAGCAATAAATTTAGTGATTAATCATTAATAATAATGTTAAGCAATAAAAATTACAATAATTATTCCAAATAATATTAATAACCATAATAAATTTTTTAAATTAAATTAAAAGTAATGCTATTATTATCAATAGTAATTGTCATAATTATAATTCTAATTATAATTACTGTAATAATAATTATTATTATTACAAAATGTTAGCAATAATTACAATAATAATTAATATTAACATTAATAATGCTTGTTGTTATTGTTGTTAATAATAACAATAATTATTACTATTAATGTTAATAATAATTATTAATATTATCATTACTTAATAATAATTTTTGTTAATAATTTTTATAATAATGGAAATTATTAATTAATAAAAATAATAATAATAAATCATAAAAAAGTATTAATATTAATCTAATTAAGAATAATAATTGCAACAATAATTCTTGTTAATGTTAATAGTAGTTATCATAATAATTATTAATACAACAACAACAACACCACCTCCCAGATCATAATAATTATTAATATTAATAAAAATTACTGCACTAATATTAATGCTAATAACCAATAATAATAATTATTATTATTATTATTATTAATGAAAAGTAGTATAGTTACAATAATAATTACTACTTATGTTAATAATTATTATTATAACCATAAATAATAATTATTATTAATACTAATATTAATATAAACAAAAATTATTAATTAATAAAACTAATATTAATAAAAATGATAATCAATAATTTTAAGAGTGATAATAATTGTTAGTAGTATTAATAATAAAAATTAATAAAATAATCATTAATAATAAAAATTATTGTTTAATAATAAAACAATTAATTATAATAATGATTAATCAAAATAATTAATTAATAATAGTGATTAATTAATAATAAAGACAATAACCAATCATAATAATAATAATAATAATTAACAATAATAATTCCAACATTAATAGTTATTGGTATTAATAATAAAAATCATAATAAAAATAGGTCAGAGTGAGAATGAGTGGTATTTATTTTCAGGAGTAAGAAGAAGTGGGTAGGAGTGAGAAGAAATAGGAAGGAGTGGAAAGGAGTGGGAAGCTTATGAATTTAGTAAATTATCAATGGAAAGGAGTGGGAAGCTTACGAATTTAGTAAATTATCAATCACCCAACCACTTATTTATTCTCCAGCATATATAATTGTCAAATAATATTGACTTTGCTTGGAATGTATATGAATGGTTTTTGTAATTCCTCTAACCTTCAATTTGCTGCTTTGCCACCTGAGCTACACATTTCACTCTTGAACTATTTTATAGGGAGTAATTTGGGTTTTTTTTTTGGGGGGGGGGGGGGGGGCAGGGGGGGGGGGGGGCCTTCATACGCATATGAACTACACCTGTCAGTTCGAACGGACGGATCAAATACGGGTCAGGTGTATTTAGATTTGGCTAAAATACGGGTCGGGTGTATTTCAAATTCGGGTAAAATACGAGCAGGTATATTTCGGTTTTACGGGTTTCAAATCAACCCAACGGGTTTAAAGCGCTTTTTTAGTGAACTACTTCTTTTTTTTTTGACAAAATAAAAAATTCTACATATTTATTACTTAAAATTGTCTGTATTTAATGAACAAGCATTGTAATTGTAATTTTTTCAAAGATTATCAAAAATATCCAAACTTTTCAACATGATATATGAAATTCATATTCAAGTGGACAATGAGTCGCATTTGGATGGGTTGACCTGTATATTAAAATATTAATAATCAGTCGGGTCATTCATGGGCCGGTCAATCTAAATCAGGTGAACGAGTCAGAGCGGTTCGACTCGTGAATAGCCCGTTTAATAATTTGATGTTTCGTTAATTAACCTACCATTACCTAATCAGGAATGCTTTATTAGTACGTTGATCCTAACACGAACGTAAGTTGGTTCATTGTCTAACATTGCATCAGATTTGAGACCAATTAGAAGGAATCCAAATGAAAGAATATTAGATATGCGCAAAATATTATAATTATATATTAATTATAAAATCAAAATATTAGATTATTATAGAACAATCTTATTTAAAATGCAATGAGGCGTATTCATTTTACCAAAAATATAATGGTATGACTCGCACATTTTCAATACTTATCAAATTCTAAATTATTTTTTTAATATTAGGGTTGTTTCATGGTTATTTTCTATAATTGGATCATTTATAAGTTGTATATGACGTTGTTTTATGGGAAAAAAAATAGGAACCATTGTCTAATTTGCTAGGGGATGTGATAATTATATAATGTCTCTCTAAACGATTCGTTATAATGAAAAACTATTATTCTTAAGAGGAAAAAATTAAAGAAAATAAAAAGTAAGTATATAATATTCAGGTTGAGCGGGCGGGTTTAGGTTCGGGTTGGATTTGACTCAAAAATTTACGGGTTTTTTGGATTCGTTTTATTTCGAGTTCAGGTCGAGAAAATCGTATTCAGAACCCAAAACTTTCGATCGAGTTCGGATCGTGTCAATTTTTACTAGCTCTAAGATTATGAACTGTAGTCTCCATTTTTTGTCTAAACAGAGTCGAAAAGTCACTGGGTGTACATTTTTTTTTCCACAATGGTAAAGATGAAGTACAATCCAATGTTAGGCGCCTCTTCTCACAAGAGTACGCCCAACTACATCCGCTGCAAGAATATTTCTAAACTCTGCCGAAACCCAGGTATCTGAGGAAATGGAATTTGTGATAGAGTGCCCATAGTTAGCAAGCCAGTCGGCCGCCATATTAGCCTCTCGATAGATGTGTTTAACTTGGAACTGAAAGTCATGCTTTAACCATATTTGAATGTCGTCGATAATTGTGGCGATCTTCCAAGGAACTTGGCTTTTGCGTACTAGTGCTTGAATCACTGTAGAATTGTCGCCTTCGATCAATAGCCTCCTGTAGCCTGCTTGTATGGCCGCATGAACTCCATCCTTCAGCGCTCTTGCTTCAGCTACCATGATTGAAGTAGATCCATAATTGGCAACTCCTGCTTTAAGGAGTTTGCCTGTCCAGACGCGAAGAACGTAACCTCCTGTTGCTGATGAGTTGAGAATCGATCCGTCAAAATTGATTTTAACGACTCCTGGTGGTGGGGGGTTCCACCTTACAAGGTGGTAGGTTTTGGGAGGGGTAGAAGGAACACCCCTCGGTGGAAAATCGTCCGATATACAAGTTCGGATTCTCCATTCGGCATACGCCTTTTTTGCTTTTATGAGGCATTTTATATGATTGAAACACTTGTTATCGAATACAACTGAATTTCTCTCTTTCCAAATACTCCAAATAAGAAAAGATAATTTTTGGAGCAACCTTGGATTACGGGAGGATCTGACCCTCTGTAACGTTTCAGTTAGTTGGTGGTAGCCATCAGGCGAGAACTGTAGAGGGAACCAGTGGTTTTTATCCGCTAGTTCCCAGACCTTTTTACCTATATGGCATTGACTAAACAAGTGGTCAATTGATTCAATATCACCCAGGCAGACTGGGCAACCTACATCAATATTCAATCCTCTTTTGAGCAACGTACCTCGTACAGGGATTGCTTGGTGGCAGATTTGCCATAAGAATATTTTAATTTTGGGCATGGTGTCAATTTTCCAGATCCACTTATAAGACCAATCTGTGGAGTCATTTATTAACTTATCGTGTGCTATCCATGTTGCTGATTTAGTGCTAAAGGAACCTGAGGGATTCAGGCCCCAGCAAAAAGAGTCTGGTTTGCTATGTGCAGGGATGACAACTCCTTGGATTTTAGTCTTAACGGGGTGATTACCCAATATGCAGTTAAGTTTCGTAAGGTTCCAAGTTTTATCCGGTTGGATAAAGTCAGA
>JACYFF010031959.1:90995538-91035114 GCA_017589665.1 Selenicereus undatus
GAGGTGGCAGAGTTGCCCGTTCTGCTCTGTTCAGAATGCTAGAGCCCAGAGAGAGATAGAGCTAGAGAGAGAGAGAGAGAGAGTTTCCTTCTGATGCAGAAATTAATAATTATTTTTTTATTTAAAAATAGGAAAATAATTACTGAGCCAGGCCCAGAACTCGACTCTAACTCTAGCTGACAGAGCTTAGAAATAAGAGTCATTCCCCTTCATTTGGAGCATTCAACATCTGCAAAATTCAGAGCTCAGACAGCAAGAAGCATCCAGCTACCAAGCGAGAAGGATCAAGACTTGCCGAGCTTCAGAAGCCACAATCAGCTACTTGCATATCAAAATCAAGAATAGCCTTTAGAGTTCTTAAGCTGATTTGCATCAACCGAGATCAAGCATCAAGCCCTCGGAATACTCAAGTCATTAGGAGATCGAATCAGAGGATTAGCTCATTGTATTAAATTCAGAGATTATACCCATATACAACATCAATACAAAATTCAATTTGTTTCTGAATTTCCTGTCTTTATTTATTTGAAACTCGAAGTTTTGTGTTTACAGAATGCTGATATTTGAATGAATTTACCTTCCCAACTGCGAATGATGAAACCTCTTGCTACACTCTATGATGTTTTGGATCCATCGAAATTAATTTTGGTGAATCCACCTAATGGCTTCCTCCACACTAACCAATATAACTTCTTATTGTTGATGGATGAGTGATTATAGGTTGAAGCGTTTGTGTGACTTCTTAAACGTTACATTGATACACTAAAAAACTACAGTTTCCTTCTAATGGCAAAGAATTGAAGTATGTGATAGTACAAAAGTGAACAAGAGAAACCAAAAAAAACAACAAAAAACAAAAAATATCCTTAGAGATAAAACATTTGGGGCAATTTTTTATGTGCTCACGGAGCCCAGACTCTCATTGCCAATGTATATATATTTTTCACACATGTATTTGTCATATATTAAAAAATTAATATATTTATTGATGTGACTTTGAGAGTATGTGCTTTCAATAGCATAATATGCATATTGATAATTTGGACCGCAAACTTTGACTTGATGTGGAGAAACAAGACAACTATAGCAAGCTATTATTGGGAATTGCATTAAATAGAAGGGAAATTTACTAAATGGTGTTGTTTAAAACAACACTTACCAGCCGTTGTATTTTCTTACTTAGAAGTGTTCTTTTTGTCTGGAACAACTTTTGAGGTGGTCATGTCACTTCCACTAGTAATTACTGCTATGCCCTTAATAAAATCTTAGCAATTGGGGAGAAAACTCAACTGAAGAAATAGTTGAGATTTCTTATCTTGGCAAAGAAGACTCCCAAAACGAAGACTACCTAGTTCACCTTATCTCTTATAATTTGATAATAGCAAGTCAAGAGATGGGTGAGAGCGGGTTGTAAACGTAAGATGGGGAAGGAATGTTGTATTGGTGTACCAAATATGTCTTATTTGCGAAGGATCGAAACGGAATGAGGGGATTGAGGGAGGATTGAGGGTTGGGAAACGGTTATGCAATTGAATGAAAGTAGGATGCAGAAGCTGTTAAGGGAAGTGGAGAACAAGCACTGTGCATGTGGCGTGGTCGCTAAGCTGTGGATTACTTCTTGTTTGCATTGTACACAAGTAAGTAAGTTAAATGGTTATATAATTTGAATTTCATTTCTGAACTAGGGAATGTGGAGATTTGGGGGGGGGGGTGTTAGTTTGTACTATTGTTGTAGAAGGCTAGCACTGGTGTAAGATTAGGGTGTTGATCAGGGCTTGGATTGAAATGATGTTTATAATTGTAGTGGTAGTGTAGTTATGTTGTTGAGTCTGTGATGTATGTGCTCTGAGGTTGCTTGTTTGATATGCATGTGCTCATTTGTGCTGGTTAACCCGGATATTTGTATTAAATAACTCAGTTAACAATTGGATGAGTTGTGGTTGTGAATGTAGTTTGGGGTTATGCTCCGTAATAGTGTTTGTAAAATACTTATAATTACTGTGGACAGGTATAATATAGTTAGTCGGTGATGGTATTAGTATCGTCATTTGCAGTGGCTAATCCGTAAATGCGTATTAAATAACCTAGGATATAGTCATGGTTAACCTGGATATCTGTATCAAATAACTCTTGTTAACCGTTGGACAAGTTGTGGTTGTAACTATAGTATGGGGTTCTACTCTGTAATAATAGATGTGTTTTGTAGAATGCTTGTAATTGCTGTGAACAGGTATAATATAGTTAATCAGTGATGGTATTAATATCTTCATTTACAGTGAGTAACGCATAAATGCGTATCGAATAACCTAGGATATAGTAGTGCTTAACCCGTATATCTGTATTGAATAACTCAGGTTAACCATTAGATGAGTTGTGATTGTAAATGTAGCATAGGGTTCTACTATGTGGTAATAGATGTATTTGTAAAATTTTTGTAATTGTTGTGAACAGATATAATATAGTTAGTCGGTAATGGTATTAATATTTTCATTTACAGTGGGTAAACCGTTAATGTGTATAGAATAACTTAGGATAATTGTCAACGTGTAGTGTGTTGTGCTAGTGTAATTGTGGAGTTAGTGTTGCATGTAATAGATGTGTTTGTTATAACGCTGGTTAGTGTTGTATGAGAAGCTAGAATCATATTTGCTAGATTGTGAATGTGGTGTATATGTAGTGTGTGGAATTGGTGCTGACAAACATGTATGCATTTGCAGGTAATTGTTAGTGTAAAGCATAATAGAAGGAAAAAATGTCGTTGCAGGAGGGGGTTGTACTAGGGGGATGGCTTTGTATATATGCTGGGAAGGTTTTTTTAGAGGAAGGTCTGGGGGGAAGTTATGTTACAATGGAGGGAGGAAAGACTGTGTATGGATGAAGGTGATTGTTAGTGTTGTATGTAATAAGTGTTTAACCTAGGTTACAAAATTCCTATTTCTGGGAAACTCACGTCATGCAAACAATTTACTTACCTATTGTTTACCCTGTGATATACAATTGCATATTGTGGAATACTAGTACTCAGCAAAATCAGCTCACATATTTATTCAGTGTTCACCCTAGGAGATACAATTTTCAGTTAAATATTTTGGGAACACAATTCAAATACCTATTCAGTGTTTACCATTGAATATACAATTATAATTTCTGGGATACATTATGGACATAATTTAGTCTTTACCCTAGGATATACAATTGCAGCTTTTGGGTTACTACTATTTAAAACAATCAATTCACATACCTATTTAGCATTTACCCTGGGATATACAATTCCATCTACTGGGATACTACCATATAAGAAAATCAATTCTTATACCTATTTAGTGTTTACCTGGGACTTAACAATTAGCATTTACATGATACATTTGCAAGCATTATTCACATACCTAGTTACTGTTTACCCTGGGATATACAACTGCAATTTCTGGGATACTCACGTTTCAAAAACAATTCACATACACCTAACGAGTGTTTCACCTGGGATATATAATTGTAATTTCCAGGAAACTCACATTAAGCACACCAATTAGCAACCACATTCACTATTTAACCCAGATTACACAATTGCAATTTTCGAGATATATAGGGCACAACAATGTACAAAAACTGTTTACTCTCCTCAAATCATAAACCATGCCTAACTCTAGTTCAAAACACTACACTATAGCAACCAACTAATTGCACAAATTACACCATAGTTGACCCCTTACCTTCCCTACCTCACCACCACTGACATTCATTTACTGTGTACAACCTAGGTAATCCACTACCCTATTCTGGGATACTGTAAGTTAGCACTGGGATACTGTAAGTTAGCACTACATGTAATACACTGCTCCTTATCACGTTCGTATGTTCCTTCACCACAGTAGGTTCGTCAACTTCATCACCTTCTTCTGTATTACCTTCAGCGGCATCCCTATAGATTAACGAAAATTTTACACATGATCAGTCATTATTTGTAACCACTATAAATTACCACTCACAGCTACATTCTTATCTACAACAATGCTTTTTACCTTGGGACCTGCTCTATAACCACTCTCCCATCCTCACCATGAACAACATCATCTGCAACATCTACAGTTGCTCCACCCCTCCCACGATCTACAACCACCCCCTCCACTGCCCTTTGCATGCTTCATTCCCATGTAACCGTCCCACACACGAACCTTCACTCCCTATCACATAAAGATATGCGTATTCATCGTTGCCCTTCATCAACTTCCTAACATCACCAACCCGTTCTAATAGCAACAACTCCATCCGATTACACTTCAAACTATACCTCATCAGCAAACCCCTTATACCCTCACCCATTGCCTCCTCCACTGATCACAACACTTCAACCACACCCATGTTCTCCTTCACCCACACACAGTTTTCCTCCCCCCTTGTAACATAGCTTTCCCACCGGACCTTCCCCTAAAAAACCTCCCCAACATATATACAAGGTTATCTCCCTACCATAACCCCCTCCTGCAATGACATTTTGTCTTTTTATTATGGTCTACACTAACAATCACCTGCAAATGCACATATGTTTGTCAGTACCAATCCCACACAGTAAATATACACCACCTTCACACCCTAACATATCTGATTCTAACTTCTCATACAACACTAACCTAGGTTATAATAAACACCAAACTCAATTCATCACTGAAACTCGCACATAATACTGTATTCCCTAAGTTTTTTCTGTGCACATAGATGATAGTTCATTATCCATTTACTCATCCCACTGATAACTTGTGTTATTCAGTACAGATATCCGAGTTAACCACTACTATATCCTAGGCTATTCATTACACATTTATGAGTTACCCAATGCAAATGAAGATATTGATGCCATCACCGACTTAACTACACCTAGCCACATCAATTACAAGCATTCTACATGCATCTATTACTAGAGACCAGAACTCCACATTACATTTACACCACAACTTGTCTAACGGTTAACCCGGGTTATTCAGTATAGATAATCTGGTTAACCACTATTTAAACATGGGTTATTCAATACGCATTTACGGGTTACCCAATTACAAACATTTCACACGAGCAGACTCCCAAACTACTGTCACTCGTGCAGTTGTTAACCCGGGTTATTTAATACAGATATTGGGGTTAACTAGCACAAATGAGCACGTGCGTATCAAACAAGCACCCTCGGAGCACATGCATCATAGACTCAACAACACAACCACAATACCACTACAATTTCAAACATCAATTCAATCCAAGTATTAACTAACCACAGTTAAACGAACCCCACATCTTCAACATCAACACCCACACCCTAATCTTACACCAATCCCACCCTTCTACAACAACAATACAAACCCCCCAAATCTCCACATTTTGCATGTCATAAATGAAATTCACATACACAAATTACATAATTAATTAACTCACTTACTTGTGTACAATGCAAATAAGAAGTAATCCACAGCTCAGCAACCACTCCACATGAACAGTGCTCATCCTCCCTTAACCTCCTCATTCCTTTTCGTTCCTTCTTAAAAATGACATGTCTAGTAAATCAATACAAGCTCTCTTCTCCATCTTATGTTTACAACCCATCTTCACAGACCTCTTGTCTTGCGATTACCAAATTGTAAGAGCTCAAAAATGGGTAAATGTCCTTTTTGGGAGTATTCTTTAGCAAGCTAAGATACCTCAACTACTTGTTCAGTTGAGTTTTCCTCCTCCAATGCTAAGACTTCATTAAGGGTGTAACCCAGTCATTATGGATGGACATGATATGACCCCCTCAAAAGTTATTCTAGATAAAAATAACACTTCTAAGTAGAAAGTTTCAAACTGATAAGTGTTATTTTAAACAACACCATTTGGTAGATTTCCCTAAATAGAATTGCTTTACGGACATACCACCAATTATGGCTTCACTTTCTCACTTTCTTGTAGATAATCATATACATTCATAGATTTATCTTATAGAATTTATTGTTGAGTATGAGTTACCGACAAATATTTTGCCTATATGTCTTTGATTTAATTGGGCCAAGAAAAGAGAAAGAAAGGAGAAAAAAAAATGGGGATTGGCTTAAACAAGACAGCAGCCCCTACGCAGCCCATCGGCTTCGGCCTGCTCCCAATAGGTTTGGCTCCCGTTGACTCTGCCTTCCCAGCACTTGGGTTTAGTCTCACGCATGGCCCAAGCCTTGTCTTCCCAACACTTGTCTTCCCCAGCGCCTAGGCTTCGAGCATCAGACGTAGTCTAGCGAGCTTCAACCTCAAGCTGCGACTTAGTCTTTAGTGTAGCCCAGTAGCAGCTCCCAGAAGGCTTGACCTATGTGCCTCCACTCCATTCAGGTCCACGGGACCTCTGTGGCAATTTGGGCCATGGTCCATGGTGCTCTTGGGTTACATGTTCTAATCCGTTTATCCGTTTTTTCCTAATTACCATGAGGTTATTACATGGTATCATTACTAGTAATTGTGTAGCTGCAATATGTCAAGACTTTTATCATCAAGCTTCATTATCATGACATCATCTCATCATCCAGAATCTTCATCACCATTATTCATCCACACCAAAATTATTCACCGTTTTTCTAGATTTGTGAGAATATTTTTGAGTGAATTTGTAATCACTTAACTGATCTCTTACTCAAGCATATTGCTTTGAGATCAATTGGTACACTTATATCTCATAGTGAGCTTTTCAATCATTGCCATATGTGGTTTTCCCCGATTTGGGTTTTCCATGTAAATTTGATCTTTTTTGGTGTTGATTTTATTTATCTTGCTAATTATCTTATTTCATGATTTTTCAGTTGCAACCAATTCAACCTTCTAATATCCTAACATTTATCATGATGTCTGACAGTCAAATTTTGCTTGGCTTGTCCCATGAATTAATTATTGTAGCACTAATGTCCAAGGACCCAATAGGAAATCTAAATGAACTAGCTGCTGCGATATACCTGAGTTTTTTCCCTTTGTGTTGTTTTCTATTTCCCTGCAATCGAATTATTGTTAGTCCAATAAATATCGAGCTCTCTCATCACAGACTTTTTTTTTCATTCACGAAACTCAAACTTAAAACTTTACTTAAGAAGACTACGTACCAAACTACTTAAATCATCCTTCATTGATATTATTGTGCCTTAGTTATATATTCATTTTATCCTTTATAAAGTATGTAGGATAATTAAAATTGAGAAATTCTTAAGCTCTATTATCTTTTTAAAATTTAGTGATAGTTTTAAAAATTATTTCTGAAATCGATCTCCTTATTTTAGGATCCTCATATGAATATGACTATTTCAATCAATATCTATTCAAATCTTGCAAAAATGAAACTCGCACTAAAAATAATTGTATTGTTGTTGTTGGTTTAAGATGCCACAAATCTCAAAGTTTTGATTACAAATTTTAGAGTCTGAACAAATTTTGTGATGCAACCCATTTGCCCTGTTATCCATCCGTACTGAAAACTCTAAGTACTGTTTGATTCGAAGGAAAATAAAAAAATCATTTTCCACGGAAGATGTTTTTCTAAGGAAAATGGATTTCCATGTCTCATTTTTCATCATTTGGTGTAAGATATATCACTGTCGAAGGAGAAAACTACAATGCTGATTAAACTATTTAAATAGTAAAAAATATCGATTGAATTATCATAGTAGAGATAAATGTTACTAAATGGATGAGTGTTGATCTTAAAATATGGATTTGAGTTTATTTTAATCATTTTTATCAGATAGTCAAATTTCAATCCAAACCATTGAAGTCGAATGTGCTCTTAAATTTCGCCTGGCCATATTATCAAAAAAGTATAAGGAAGAAAATCAACTTTTTTTCTTCTCAAATAGAAATGTTTTCACCTTCCTCTCTGTAACCACCCTATATCCTTTTCTTTGTCTTTTTTACACCATAATCATCATCATCCTCTTCTTCTTTAATCAATCTCTTCAATTTACACTTTCAAAGGCTGGAATGGTTGGTTTTCCAACTATCCTAGCTATCTCCTTTGTCATGTTTTTCATTTCTATTCAATAGTATTTTATTTTTTGTAACAGTAGTCTCTCCAATTGTGAGAATAGTTTGTCTTTTCGATTGTGAAAGTTTTTTCAATGGTTGGTGTTATTTGCTTTCGTACGGTCTTTTCATATGTTTTTAAAGGGATGAATTGTGATTCAAAGACAAAGCATCTCTTCAGTGACGTTCAACACTTCAAATGGGATCTTTTTTGTCATAAGAATATCTTCCCTTAGAAGATTACACCAAATCAGCAGATTTATTTCAAGAAAGACATTGTTGGGTTTCGTGGCCCAAAATCGAAGAATCGGCACGGTGAGACCGTGCTAAACGGAACACGGACGTGTCAGGCCGAAGGAGCAGAAGTCGAGAGAAGACAGAAGATTGGCACGGTCGTGCCACCTTGGCACGGTGTGACCGTGCCACGTGTATTTCCTGGATGCAAATCAGTGGCGGCTAGGGTTTGTCTTGAAGCGCAGTTTCTCCTGGCAGCTAGGGTTTGTCTCTAAGAGTAAAACCCTGGTTTTCTAGATCCTATAAAAGGGAGCCATACCTAGGATCTAAAATCACCCCTGAATCCCTAAATACCTAAACACATTGAGAGGTAGAGAATTGTGAAAGAGATTACAAGAGAGATTGTAATTTTACTGTTGGATCAAATCACTTGTTGTGATTGTGATCGTTTTGTATTCTCCCTATTCATATAGTGGATTGATTGTGCTCGTCGTCATCCATGGTTTCTTCCCGCATTGGATTTCCACGTAAATCTTGTGTGTCGTTGTTATCGTTCCTTTAATTTCAGGATATCTATTTTTCATCCTATTACTTCCGCTATTACTCTGCTTTATTTCCTAACAAGTGGTATCAGAGCCAGGTTTAGGATGTCTTCAATTATGAAGGTTGATATTCAGAAATTTGATGGGGAGATTAGTTTTAATCTCTGGAAGGTGCAGATGAGAGCAGTTCTCATCCAGCACGGGTTGTGGAAGGTTCTGCAAGAACCTCACATGAAACCCGAGAAGGTGACTGACGACGGGCGAGGAATGGGAAGAACTGGAGTTAAAGGAGGTTTCAGCCATTCAGTTGTGCCCGGCACCACATGTCTTGCGAGAGGTGCTCAATAAGGCAACTGCAGTGGATCTGTGGACTCGGTTGGAGGAACTCTACATGACGAAGAGTCTAGCCAACAAGATCCGTTTGAAGAAAAGGTTGTACACCTTTCGTATGGCTGAAGGTACCCCAGTTCAAAAATATTTGAATGAATTTAATTCTACTCTGGGTTATTTGGAGAGTCTGGATGTAAAGATTGAGGATGAGGATAAATCTATTCTGCTTGTTGTGTCTCTACCCCCTTCTTATAAACACTTTAAGGAGATTATGCTATATAGTGATTCTAATACTGTATCGTTTCAGGATGTCAAGTCTAATCTGTTGTCTAAAGAAAAATTTGACCATGATATCCATGTTGATCCAGCTAAGGGATTGGTTATTAGGGGTAGAACAACATAGCAAAAGGGGAACGGTAATAAGAAAAAGAATAGATCTAAGTCTAGGAATCCTCATTCCAATAAGACCTGCAATTATAGTGGTAAATTGGGTCATATTCAGGCTAACTGCTGAAAACTAAAGAAAAAGAAAGGGAAAGAGGAAAAGGAGAAAATTCTTACAGCTGATTGTGTAGTAGAGTCAGAGTCTGATGGTGATGTGTTGCTTGCTACTATGTCTTTGGCCACCACCTCTGAAAAGGGGTTAGGTGATGATTGAGTTTTAGATTCTAGTTGTACGTATCACATGTATCTTCGCAAGGACTGGTTTGTCACTTATGAGTCTGTTGATACTGGGGTTGTACTTATAGGCAACGATGCTGAGTGCAAAGTTGCAGAAATAGGTACTGTGCAAATTAAAACCCATGATGGTATAGTTAAAACCTTGTCTAAAGTTCGTCACATATCTGATATGACTCGTTGTTTAATCTCTTTGGGTACTCTTGAGACTAATGGTTGCAGGATTACTATGGAGAATGGTGTTCTAAAAGTGACAAAGGGAGCCATGGTAGTAATAAAGGGATTGCGGCAGGGCAGTCTCTACATCCGACAAGGAACTATAGTTACAGAAGTAGTTGCAGTTGGTACAGCATCAGCGGATGCTAATGATACAAGGCTATGACAGATGAGATTGGGCCATATGAGTGAGAAAGGGATGACCATTCTAAGTAAGAAAGGTTGTCTGGGTAGTGTTGGTACGGGTAAGCTTGATTTTTGTGATCACTGTATTTTTGGGAAAGAAAAGAGGGTGGGTTTCTCTAAAGCTAAGCATCGTACTCAGGGGATCCTTGATTACATTCATTCTGATCTATAGGGTCCTTCGAAGGTTCCTTCTCTTGGAGGTAAGCGCTACATGTTAACTTTTGTTGATGATTTCTCACGCAAAGTTTGGGTTTACTTCTTGAGATAGAAAATTGAGACATTCTCCATGTTCAAGAAGTTCAAGGCTATGGTTGAGAACCAGACTGGGAGAAAGATCAAGAAACGTAGGACTGACAATGGTCTTGAGTTCGTTGAGTCAGAGTTTGAAGAGTTATGCGTGATGAATGGCATAGCTAGGCACAAAACTTTGGTTGGTAAACCACAGCAAAATGGAGATGCAGAACGAATCAACAGGACTCTACTGGAGAAAGCTCGATGTATTCTTTCAAATGCCGGGCTTTGGGATTGCAAAGCCTTTTGGGCAGAGGCTATTTCTACAGCCTGCTACTTGGTGAATCGTTCACCACACACCTCCATTGATTTTCAGATTCCAAAAGAAGTATGGTCAGGTAATCCTGTTGATTATTCTAGTTTGAGAATATTTGGATGTCCTGTGTATGCCAATGTGAATAATGGAAAGTTAGCCCCTAGGGCTGTCAAATGCATGTTTCTTGGATATGCATCTGAGTCTAAAGGATACAGCATGTAGTGTCCTGAGTCTAAGAAATTCATTCAGAGTAGGGATGTCACTTTCAATGAGACTGCTATGTTATCTTCTAAAAAGGATTCTGTTGTTTCTTCTACTGGTGCAGGTGATTAGAAGGATACCAGTATGGAGATAGAAGTGAAGACCGTTGCAGCTCAAGGTGGAGCTGCTAATTAGCCCAACAGAGAGGCCCAGGTTGCTGAACCTGGAACTATCAGTTATGATCAGCCTCAGGTAGAGGTTGCTCACTCTATAGCTCGTGATCATCCTCGAAGGGAGATTAAGAAGCCTGCTCGCTACAATGATGATGAGGGATTGATAGCATATGCACTTTCAGTTGCAGAAGAGGTGCCTGAAGGTACGGAACCTTCAACCTATACTGAAGCAATCTCATGCCCAAGTTCACCAAATTGAATCCTAGCTATGCAAGAGAAAATGGAGAGTTTGCAAAAGAATCAAACTTGGGCACTGTGTGAGCTACCTAAAGGCCGGAGAGCCTTAACTGTCAAATGGATCTACAAGAAAAAGGAAGGTATTCCTGGAGCTAAAGATGCAAGGTGGAAAACACGCCTGGTTATTTGTGGTTGCAATTAGAAAGAAGGTATTGACTACAATGAGGTATTTTCACCTGTTGTTAGACATACCTCCATTAAAGTGCTTCTTGCATTTGTTGCATTGTTTGATCTGGAGTTGGAGCAACTTGATGTTAAGACTGCATTCCTTCATGGGGAGTTGGAGGAGAAAATCTACAAGAGACAACCCGAAGATTTTGTTGTTCCTGGGAAGGAACAACTGGTATGTAGATTGAAAAAGTCCTTGTACGGACTTAAGCAAGCTCCTAGGCAGTGGTACAAAAGGGTTGACACCTTCATGATTGCACAAGGATACACACGCAGTCGATATGATAATTGTGTGTATTTTATACAATATTCTGATGGTTCTTTTATTTACTTGCTATTGTATGTTGATGATATGTTGATTGCCTCTAAGGATAAATCCTTGATTAGCAAGTTGAAATCTTAACTCAGTGAGAAGTTTGAGATGAACGACCCGGGTGCAGCAAGGAAGATTCTAGGCATAGAGATTCAGAGGGATCGAAAGGCTGGTAAGCTGTACTTATCTCAAGGACACTACCTTGAGAAAGTACTAGGCAGATTTAGTATGGATAACTGTAAGGCAGTTTCCACACCTATTGCTGCATATTTCAGATTGTCTGCTAAGTGTTGTCCATAATCTGAGGAGGACATAGATAAAATGTCTAATGTCCCTTATTCTAGTGTTGTTGGTAGTTTGATGTATGCTATGGTATGCACTAGGCCAGACTTGTCACATGCTGTGAGTGTGGTAAGTAGGTATATGCATAATCTTGGAAAGGATCATTGGGAAGTTGTGAAGTGGATCCTTTGCTATGTGAAGGGTACTGTTAAAAGGGGATTGGTATTTGATAGGAACAAAGCTGCTACATATGATGTTACAGGTTTTGCTGATTCTGACTATGCTAATGACCTTGATAGGAGAAGGTCCATATCTAGGTATATCTTCACTATGTGTGCAGGTGCTATCTCTTAGAAAGCATCGCTTCAGTCAATTGCAGCTCTATCTACTACAGAGGCTGAGTACGTTGTTGCTACTGAAGTAGTGAAGGAAGCTACTTGGTTGAGGGGCCTCGTTACTGAGCTTGGTGTTCCACAGGCTGCCACTGTGGTGTTTTCTGATAGTCAGAGTGCTATCCACTTGACTAAGAATGATGTCTACCATTCAAAGACTAAGCACTTCAGTGTCAAGTACCACTATGTCAGATATACAAATGTTGCAGGTGAAATAGTGGTAAGGAAGGCTCATACTTCAGAAAATCCTGCAGATATGTTAACCAAGCCTTTACCTATAGCTAAGTTCAAGCATTGTTTAGACTTAGTTGGCATTCACAGTATCTAAGTGCCCTTCGGGGCATTGGCCCTTGGGGGGGGGGGGCATCACCCTTCGAGGTGCGATGACGGTGTTACAGAGTTGATGATTGAAAATTTCGGTCCAAGGTGGAGATTGTTGGGTTTCGTAGCCCAAAATCGAAGAATCGGCACGGTGGGACCGTGCTAAACGGAACACGAACGTGCCAGGCTGAAGGAGCAGAAGTCGAGAGAAGACAGAAGATTGGTACGGGGAAGCCGTGCCATGTGTCACGGTCGTGCCACCTTGGCACAGTGTGACCGTGCCTCGTGTATTTCCTAGGCGCAAATCAGTGGCGGCTAGGGTTTGTCTTGAAGCGGAGTTTCTCCTAGCGGCTAGGGTTTGTCTCTAAGGGCAAAACCCTGGTTTTCTAGAACCTATAAAAGGGGGTCATACCTAGGATCTAAAATCACTCTTGAGTCCCTAAATGCCTAAACACATTGAGAGGTAGAGAATTGTGAAAGAGATTACAAGAGAGGTTGTAATTCTGCTGTTGGATCAAATCACTTGTTGTAATTATGATCGTTTTGTATTCTCCCTATTCATATAGTGGATTGATTGTGTTCGTCGCCATCCGTGGTTTTTTCCCGCATTGGGTTTCCACGTAAATCTTGTGTGTCATTGTTATCGTTCATTTAATTTCTGAATATCTATTTTTCATCCTATTGCTTCCGCTATTACTCTGCTCTATTTCTTAATAGACATTACACCAGATCTGTGGATCTATTTTCCAGGTTATATAATCAACAACAATTGTGGGAAGACGAGCAAACAATGTACGTAAAAGTAGGTTTTTTTTGGGGTGGGTATTATATTTTGATATTAGAATTTGTATTTGTTTGTATGTGATATGCTTTTTGGATGTCGTATGACCAATTATTTAATGGAATTCTTCCCTTTTTTCTGCCAAAAAATAAAAATATCGTCCTATATTAGAGGTGAAAATGATTTTTCTTAGAAAATAATTTTTCGTTCTTACACTGCAAAGTAATAGAAAACTGTTCCCACCAACCAAATGCTGCCTAAACTTCTCCTCCTTTTCTCTCTTGTTTTCAAAATTGTTGGGACTATTTGTTGTTTATAATTGTAGCTCGTAATTATAAGAACTTGTGAATGAATAATTTTTCTAAAGGTTATCATGTGAGATGTGCTAAACCACACATGATTTTGTGCAAATAACAAGAGTATTGGCTCAAGGAAACTCAACAATTAGGAAGAAAAATGATGGAAAAACCTTAGCTGTTGATGTTTGTCATATTTTCTAACAAGGAAATTAAACTGCCATAATTTCTTCCAATAGTAGACTTCATTTTGGTGATAATTTTTTTAGGGGGCACTTTTGCAGTAAATCTGGTGGGGATGAGTCGGTAATTCTATTCAAAATTGGATGAGAATAGTCAATAAAATAACAAGCTAAATTTTATGAGGCTATCAGCAAGGAATAAATAGTATGAAGTTACTTTTGCTCCTGCATGATTTTGAGAACTTTTGCCCTTTTTCCCTACATTCTTATTTTTTTGTTTAAATTAGGTGACAAATAAGTCTTATAATACAAATGTTGACAACAAGTCCAGCTAGTTGACAACATGATCAAATAGGGTACTTGAGAACAAAATAATATGACCAATTCATAATGTTAATTCAACCACAATTGCAATATAAAAAACTTTTTAATTTTGTTTCCTATGATTAAATGTATTTAGTGTTAATATTGTTTTTTTTTAATAAATATACCTCCCTCTTTTTAAAGATAAGTCTTCCTTGTGAAGAGTCTTGCCGTGACTTATTATGTGCCAAGCTCTTTTTGTTAGAAGTAGTGTGAGTTTTTATCAATTTTTATGACGCTCATCTTCCTTTCAAATATGCTATTTCATTTCAAATGGATATATGTCTTTTGAGGTGCACTATAACTCATTCAAATTCAAAAAAGGCAATTTGATATTAAGGGTGTGTTTGGTAGGGGGGAAAATCATTTTTTCGGAAAATGATTTTTCTATTTTACGCCGTTTGGTAAAACAAGGAGGGGAAAATCATTTTACCCCATTTGAAAGAAATTATTTTTCCTTGAAAAAGTAGGGAAAACGATTTTTGAAGCCCAATTTTCGTTGCCCAATTTTGTCTCTCGTTCTATTTTCTTTTAATTATGCCTAGAATCACTCTATTTTCATTCTCATTTTGTCTCTCATTCTTCTCCTCTTCTTCATGTTCATCATGTTCATCGATGATTTCCATCGTTAATCTCTGTAATTATTTCTTGAGTTCTCTGATCTTGTTATAGTTGCCCTTTTGAAGAACTTCGCAATCTGAGACACTCGTCGTCTTCCCGTTCGTCTTTTTCTTTAATCTGGATTTAATATCACTCAAAGTCAACTGGGTAATCCTTAGGAATAGTGAAAAAATTGAGATTCATTAATATTGACTCTCTCTTTTGTTGGGTTTGTTACTGGGTATATTTTTTACTGATGCTTTGGGTTTGACTTTGAAAAGGAGAGAGAAATAGAATTAGTTGGTTGGGTCGGGTCAAAGTAGTGAGTGGGGAAAGAGGTTGATGGTAAAACGAAATGAAGTGAGGACGGAGGGTTCATTCTATCAAATAGCAAAAAATGAAGTGGAAAGAAAATGATTTTCCATTCTACCAAATAGCTAAAAATGTAAGTGGAAAATCATTTTTCTTAGGAAAATATTTTTCATGGAAAATGATTTTCTGGAAAAATGACTTTCCGCCCTACCAAACACACCCTAAAGGATGAAGCTCAATTATTGTCGAAATAATGCTACAAATTTATCCTCAGTTGATAATATATTTGCAATTAGCTATTTGGAGATAAGGGTTTGTTTAAATATTGATTTATTCTCATAGAAGGATTTGAAGTAGATGTTACCTAACTTGTCCTTTATAAAATTTCCCTTTCTCAATTACAATCATAAAGATCACCTCTATAAATTTTGTTCACTCTTCAAAAAGTTTCAAAGCTTTAACTATATTTCCAAAGCAAACTGGAATAAAGTCTTAAAACTTTCGCATTATGTATACTTCATTGAGTGTGTAACATTGTAATACTCCCCACTTTACCACATGTATATCGACCTACCCATGGTAGCATGGAACAAGGTCTGTCGTCTTAAAAAAATGGGAGGCCTAGGCCTTAGACAAACTAAAGCAGTAAATATGGCTTTTCAATGTAAATTGATATGGAAACTACACAAAGACCATCATAATTTAAGGGTTAGCCAAATGCCTATGAAATAACACTGTCATGATAGTTTCGTGAATAGAAGGATCAAAAACTCCAAATCTTGGGTTTAGGAAAATTATCTAAAAATTTCCCAACTTACTAGAAAGGAATACGTTGGAAAGCTGGTGATTGGAGGACTATTAAATTTTGGACAGACTATTGGTTTCATGATCAAAACTTGATCTATCTATCAAGAATTGATCGTAACCAAATTAGTGATCAAACTCTTGTATGTGAATTTATTAGAGCTGATAATAGTTGGGATATCTGCAAACTATCTATTGCTCTCCCACCCCACGTCGTGTCACTTGTCACTAGTATCCTAGTACTTATTCACCCTATACAAGATGCCTATTGTTGAGGTCTCATGGCTAGTGGTCTTTTCTCAACTAAATCGGCCATTTGGCTATGCCAAGGCGTACAAAGAAATTATTTTTGTAAAGGCAATGGAAGGCCAATGTTCCTCCCAAACTTAAAATCTTTCTTTGACAAATTTTCATAATGGCCTTCCATTAAGAGGTGCTTGCTAAGAAAGGAATAAATATTGATCGAGTATGTCCACTTTGTATGCGAAAAATTGAGATAATAGACCATCTTGTTCTGAATTGCCACTTCGTTAAGAAGTTATGGGTTGATGTAAAAAAAAAAACACTTTTTTTTCCATTCCTTAAAATGTTCTTAGGGATGGGGATGGTAAAGACATTCTCCACTTTTCGAAATCTTCTCTTCAAGAACTCCAATTCCATAAATTCACTTATCTCTTGTGGAGCCTCTGGAAAGAGAGAAATGTTGTCACATTCAACAATGACACATTCAAGCCAATCTGGATACTGATCAGAGCACAGCGTGGCGCCGAATGGAGATCTCGATCATGCTCATGTCAACAACCGAACTACATTAACAAACATACAAAAACAACAAACGTGAGTATATTGTTTGATGGCACAAACCACATGGTGGTTATGTTAAACTCAGTTTTGATGGATCCCTCATTAGCAATAATGCATCAGGAGGATTTCTTGTACATAATTGGAAAGGAGAACTGCTCTAAACATGAGCATCCAACTTTAGCAATACCTCCAATATGGTGGCTAAAGCATTGGCACTAAGGTTAGGACTTTATGAGGTTATTAAAGTTGGTTACAAATATATCCAAGTAAAGGGGGATAGCAAGATCATCATCGATGCTATAAACAAAAAAATTCAAGTCCGTTGACAAGTTGATTTCATCGTCAAAGATATTAAGGGGCTCATGCAAACATTTGCAAGTATTACTGTATTACTATTCATCACATTTTTTTGGAAGGAAATGTTCTAGCCGATTGGATGGCAAGGTTTGGGCACTTCATTACTTCTCTAGTTTTTTGGACTTGTAGTAATGCATCAAAATTTTCTTGTATTTTAAATGATGACAACTTATGTAGAACCCTTGTAAGAAGGGTTGTCTGAGCATTTTTTTTGTTATACTTACCCTTTTTCAAAAAAAATAAAATAAAATTGGAGAGGTTAAGTGCGTGCAGCATGCATTCGCAAGTAGTCTAAGGAGCATTTCCCCCTAGTTCCTTTACTAAAATTTAAGTTACAAATTTTCGAACTGCATAGATTTAGTGAGCTTAGCCTTCTTTAATGATTGATGTTACACGTGTGATATTTAAGTGAAAATGATGAAAGATGCATTAAAAATATACAATAATATTTATACTACTAAAGGGATATACTCTCATACATGATATGATAAATTTTATTTATATGTGTTGGAAAATGTTGACGATGTATAGAAGATAGGAGATATAGGAATTGATGCTTCGTATTACTTAATGCTTGATTTGCTTTTGCTTGTTAGAAATGAGCCTTCCTTGAGGGTATTTATAGTCATCAACTCCTCAATGGACTGTGGAGTTGTATTCAATTGGTTTAGTTTAAAACATTGGATGAAGATAAATTTTCAACTCGCTATAGCACGTATTGTGAGGTCCTCCATCAAAAGTAAAGATGGAAAGTCATCGAAGATTATTCACGATATGATTGTCATAATTTCGAAGTCGAACGCCAGTAAGATTTATATTAGTTATTTGAAAGTTGAAGGTCATATTTATATTTTAGATCTACAGCTATGCATTCACGATTTTCATTGTGTCATTAGATGTATTATTAATGAAATTGTTATCTTTTATTTCAACAAAAAAAAGGAACGAAGTTATTAGAGGTATTGAGCTGATTTTTGGTTCCATATATCACATTCACACATTTGGTAGGACTAAGGCCCTGTTCTTTTTTGTAATAGTGAGCATTTAGATTATATCTTGCATCTCCTTACAATTTATAATAGTTCCTTATAGCTGCTTACATCTTTAACAAAATTCTTAGATCTCCTTACATCTTCTTACTTCTTGTTATATCTCTTTACATCTTACATCTCCTTGCATATTTTTTATAAACAACTTGTCATTAATTTTTTTCTCATATTTATATAAATGCATACATATTTTTTATATATTACCAACATGAAAAATCTATATATATATATATATTTATGGGTACAATATTTCTATTAACATTAAAACAAAATTTAATAACATGAATTATATTTGAGTTTTAACATGAATCACATATGCCATTACTGAGAAAATCAGTTAACTTACTTCTAAAATTATAATACAAAACTTGCATTCATGTTTGAGTTTCTACATGAATCATTATATAGAAGTAGTCAAATTGTAGGTGATGAAAGCATTTCAACTATTTCATCCCTAAATTTATCCATGGATATTTAGTTGCTACCATTGTACAATTGAACATTAGGTGTAGGGGCGGAGCAAGGATTCAAAGCAAGGGGGGCGAGATTAATAATATACAAATTTGCCTAAAGTCAATAAATTTAACACAAATAAACAAACAATAACCAACAAATTACCCCAATTCTAATTTTTAAATTCTCAATCAAGAAAGACAACCTAATTTTTTAATTGATGAGTAAATCTGTAAATTAACCACTTATTCAACACAAATTCAATAAAAATTAGCAAACTAAACATAAACAAGGAAGCAGTTACAAACAAAATTAGTCCAACTTTAAATCTTCAACCAAGAACAACCAAGAAGACAATTAGGTTAAAATCCTCATTTTTCAATTCATGAATCATGAGTAATTCACTAAGCTAATCAATTATTTAACATAAATCTAACTAAAATCAGTGAAATAAACATAATTATTTACAAAATAGCAAAATTAAAAACAAAAATTGAGAATTTTTGGGAGTTAACTTAAATTGGGATTTGGGACTTAGGAGTTAGGAGAAGAGCTGAGGAGGAGTGGAGGCGGATGTCGGCACAAGTGGATGCACTAGTGGCAGGCCTGGCTGCCGGCAGCGTATGCCGGTCGGCGACTAGGTTGGGCAGACTGAGTGCACGGGCGGTGGGCTGGGCAGAGAGAAAGAGAGAGCGTCTGAGGAGGAAAACAAAGCAAGACTAGAGAGTCGAGATGCAGAAATTAGGAAAAATGAATGGGCAAAATTAAAAAAAAAAAAAAAAGACATACAAGGCACTGCAAAAGGACAGTGATGATAATCAAACCCATGACTCCCTAAAACAAGTAAAGAGCAACCGATCATCCAGTTAGGCACACATTTGCAAAATATATGTGAACTAATTAATATATATCAATTTTGTTTATCAACAAAAATATCGCATATTTAATTTTTTTCCCCCAAAAAGCTGCAGTGTCAATTGACTCCCCTTGCCCCAATGTAACTCCGCCTATGATTAGGTGGTTCATCCACGTTTGGGTCTCTTGTTGACATTGTTATGCCTGGGGGTAAGCGATTCTGGGTACCTGCAAAAAAAAATTTGGAACCAGAACCGAAATCAATTTGACTGGTTTCTAACTTTTGGGAACTAGAACCAGAACCTTAGGTTCCAGTTTTGATTCTAGGGTACCTGCCACTGCTAATGCTGAAATTTTAGCACCTAATAAATTAAATTTTCTTTTTTATTTGGGCGGGGAAAAGGGATGTTTGTTTGTTTTTTTTGGTCTTCATCTTCTATCTAATTTATATAAAAAAGGAAGTTAATTTATTAAGTTTGTATTTTTATCTTACTTGAAAAATATAACGATTCATCCTTCAATTTGCAATAGAAAATTAACTGATATTGTATTAAATTTTCTATTTGAAGAGTCAATTTTTGTAAGGAAAAAAATAAAATAGAAAAAGAATAGAGAAATAGAAAAAAAGGTGGTAAAAAATAAAAAAAATTCATTATCTTCTCTCTAAACCGATTCCACGTTCCGGTTCCGAATATTTTTTTGAGAATCAAAACCGGAACCGATTGGATTGGTTACACTTTTTTAGAAACCAGAACCAAAATCATTTGATCTGTTCCGAGTAGGTGCCAGGGGACTCGAGAACCTTGCTCACCCCTAGCTATGCCATTTAATGCAAAATAATAAAATTGTGGGAAGTATAACAAATAACAATTATGTCAATATGCTCCTCTAGTCTTTTTTTGGGACATTTTATCCACCAATATTTTCCATCTTCCTTTCAGTACTCCAAATGTTCTCTTAATCGTCATTCATAAAGATGAGTGTCGATGATTAAATTGCTCCTTCAATCCTTTAGGCGGACCATATTTTTTATCTCAAGTGTAAAACATATTTGGTTATATAAATTTGCATGCTTGAACATATTTTATTGTTATTTAATTGGCTTGTTTCAAGGTATCTTGTCATTATGTTATTTCAATATTATTTCCTATCAGCCAAAACAATAATTGTAGAAAAACACAATTTATTTCTATAATGTTAAAAAAAAAAATTTAGTGATGGTATAAAATTAATTTCATAAATATCATTGGTATATTACACTTAGTTTGCTTTTATAAAATAATTTATTTTGCAAATCATACATTAAAAGCCAACAATTATACATACATATTTCAGAATTGTATTTATACAATTTTTTAATAATTCAACAATTACTTACATCTATCCCTACAACTTTTTACAACTTCTTACAGCTGCTTACAATTCTTCAAAACTTCTTACAACTTCTTTACAGTTCTCACAACCTCCACATCTTATTGCAATTGCGTACAACTCCTTACATTTTCTTATAACTTACCGCTGTATCTTATTACAAAAAGAAACATGCTGAAAAAAAATTTGAAAAACAAATTATAAAAAAGAAGGGAATTATATTTAAAAAGTTAATACATGATCGGAGAGGTACCTAAAAGTCTTGGCAATACCTTATGTCTGTGATAGGAGATGAAAAAGTATAAACCAAACATTAGATATGGAATTGAGTCATCCATTCAAATACCTAGATTTTTAAACAAAAGATGGACCAACCACTCGTTTAGACCCTTAACAAGAAACTAAAACTATTGCTTCATAGACAAAATAATCATGGTGTATGATCCCTTCCTCTCCCTCTCTATCACAATCTATATATAGGATGAAAATGTGTCCAAATAAATAAGTAGTGGAATTCGGGTACGGATATAAATGTTATATCTCAATAGTTATTAGTAGTTGAGTAAAGGCTATAAATATTTCAAATTGGTACTAAATCAATAATAGAAAATGCCTATGCCTAGATTTATTAGTTCGGATAGACGGATTAAATATTGATCAGATGTATTTGGGTTTTGATAAAAAATGATTAGATGTATTTCGACTTCGGATAAAAGACGAGCAGGTACATTTCGGTTTTGCGAGTTTCAGTTCAACCCAACGAATTTATAGTGTTTTTTTTGTGAGATATTTCTCTTTTTGTCAAAGTTAAAACTTCGGCATATTTATTACGAATAATTGTCCATATTTAATGAAAAATCAGTGTAATTTGTAATTTCTTAAAAAGAATATATAAAACATTCAAACTTTTCATTGTCATATATGAATGTCATGTACGGGTAGGAAAAGAGTTGAGTCCGCTTTGATTTTGGTGGTTTGGCCCGTAAATTTAAATATTAATAATGGGTAAGGTTATTTATGGATCAACCCATCCAAACGTTAATTGGTCGGAGCGGTTCAACAGATAATAACCCATTGAATAATTTGATATTTTTGCTAATTAACTTACCATTACATAATCAGATTTACTTTATTAGTGGGCGGATCCAAACATGAACACAGGTTTCCTTATTGCCCAACACTGGCAGTGTAGTTTGAGATCAATTAGAAGGAAATAAAAGGATATTGGAGAAGCAGAAGATATTACAATTATTTATAACATCAAAATTTTAGATCATTATAAAGGAATTATGATGAGACATATTCTTATCACTAAAAATTTAATGGTATGGTTAGTGAATTTTTAATAGTCATTTCATTCTGAATTGATTTTCTTCAGACTCGATAGTTGTTTTGTGACATTTCATACCCCTTTTTTCAAAAGAGTTCCATTTAGAAGCTGTGTATGGTATTATTTTATGAGAATGAATTTGGGGGAAAATGTCCAATTTGTGAAATAACGGATGTGATAATTATATAACGTCTCCGTAGATGATTTGACATGATGAATAACTATTATTGTTAATATACAAAAATTAAAAAAAGATAAAAAAAATAAGGATATAATATTCGAATCGAGCAGGCGAGTTCAGGTTTAAGTTGGATTTGTCGGTTAGTTTTGAGTCTGAGTCAAGAAAATCACGTTCAAAATCCAAAATTTTCGAATGGCTTTGGGTCAGGTTTCAAGTTGGGTCAGTTTTTACCAGGTTTACCTATGCATGTGGCATGCACAAAACTACTAGTGAGCGAAACCCTTGATATTTCACAAACAAGTTATTTTTCAATTATATACAACAACTCCTAGTGTGGATCTTGCTTTTGAGGGATTTGGAGATATCCAAATGTAAACGGTTTTGTCTCTACAGACATGACTGCTCGTAGAGAGACCGATTCTAATAGTTCTACATAAAAAGTCCTAAGAAAATACTTTAGAAGTTAAAAATCTTGTTTGATAAACAAATATACCAAATGCAAAACATAATTACTTTAAACAACATTAATTATAACGAACATCAGAAGATGGGTAAGAGTTATACGTATCTTAAGTGACAAGCAGTGACATAATACTAATCTGACTAATACCAATATACAACTTACACAATATGAGGTGTGAGAATAATACCACTGTGATTATGAGGGTACTACTATCATATAAAATTTAGCAAACATAAGATATTATAAAAGGCAGCATAATACCATCTATTTCCTATCACCTTATTTTTTGACTATATCGTATTATAATTTTTGTAAACGTAAGTTAAATTTTTATTTACATGAATCTAATTTGATTTTAATAAAGAAATACCAACTTTCCGAATATTTGAAGACAAAATTTTATTTGCCAAACCTAGCAATCCTCTTTGCAAATTTTCAGCGGCAAATACGACCGGCTCTGAGCCATGCATCGGAGCCGGCCTTCAAAAAGTCGGAACCAACTAGAGAATTAGGTGGGGTGGCAATAAAATTATTTTTGTAACATTACAAAATTCCACGTGTAAAATTCCCATTGGGTATCTAAGTACGCGTACATTTGGGGGACCCAGACCAGCTCAAAGCCTGTTAAAGACAGTTGGGCTGTATTTGGGCTCTTTGTTATTAGTCCGAAAATAGTAAGCTAAGCTCTTTGACAACGATGTTTTGGTTTGGAAGGTTATTTAATGTGGGAGTCAAACAATCAAATTGCTATTAGTGGAAAAAAGCAGGAAGCTATAGCTCTTTCTATATCACAATTTTTCTCTTAAAAATAAATAAATAAATGCATTTCATGACCAACTAATCAATAAATTTATTGTTTTGATAAGCATTTGAACGATTCTTTTCGAAATATCTAACTCTTTTGAATTATTCTTAGCCCCCATTATTTGAATCATTGACCTTCTTTGTTGTATTCAGAGTAATAGATTTTTTTTTATGAAATTTAGAGTGACAGGATTTAAATCGATAAAGTTGTAGATTAATGGTTAAAATTGAGTTTTTTTCGCCTAACAGGGAAAAAATGATTTACGAAATTGAATGAAAGAATGTTTAACGTTTGTGCTTTATGAAATCTCATTCTTAGTTATTAGTATTTATCAGTGTTCAATTTTTTTAAAAAAATTTAAGGATATTTCTTTTGAAAAGTATAAAATTTAAGGATTTTATACAAAGTGGTCAATAGTTGTTAGAACATTGGTGTTGTACTGCTAAAGGCATCCTTATAACTCTTCTCTAGATAGAACAAAAAGAGAGAGGAAGAGATGCAATTTCTTGCAGTTTTGAGCAACAAAATGTTTTTGTAGTTCTCATTTTCTTAGGTTGTCTACAACCTTTGCCCCCCCCCCCCCCCCCAAAAAAAAGAGGTTTTCTTCATAAAATTAATTAGATGATGATGTCCCTACATTGAAAATTTTAACTGGCATGGTATAAGTTCTCAAAATAATGCAATTTCGTACTCCATTTGTCTCATTATAATTGTCATAATTTTTATTTTCATTCAATCTAAAAGATTGTCACATTTGATTACTTAAAATAAAATATTAAATAGTTGGACAACTTTAAAAAAAGGGCAGTCCGATGTACAAGCATCCCGCGTTCAGGCAGGGTCCGAGGAAGAGTCGCATCCCAAGGGGTGAATTGTAGGCAGTCTAACCTGACTTTGTCAGTAGCTGATTCCACGGCTCGAACTCATGATCTTTTGATCACACGAAGACAACCTTACTGTTGCTCCAAGGCTCCCCTTCAAATAGTTGGACAACTTTACTCCTAATAAATTGAAATTTTAATTAACTAAATTAATTACGCTTTCTTAGTGTTAAAAATCATAGAAGTGACAAGGATGATTTAGAGATAACATTTTTGGTTATAGGTAGTAAACTTTCATAATGAATCTACTTCTTAAATGTTTACATCCGTTCAAAAAAAAAAGGTTTTCTACATAAAATTAATTAGATGATGATATCCCTACATTGAAAATTTTAACTGGCATGGTATAACTTTTCAAAAAAAAATGCAATTTCATACTCCATCTATCTCAATCTAATTGTCATAATTTTTATTTTCGCTCGATCCAAAAGATTATCACATCTTATTAGTTAAAATAAAATATTAAATGGTTGGACAACTTTACTCCTAATAAATTGAAATTTTGAATGGGTAAATTAATTAATGCTTTCTTAGTGTTAAAAATCACAGAAATGACAAGGATACTTTACTGATGACATTTTTGGTTATCGGTAGTAAATTTAGGCAATGAATGCACTTCTTAAAATATGGGTTTTTCAACTATGACAATTACAATGAGACAGATGGACTATGTCTTTATGACAAGCACTTTTATAGTAAAATACTTTATACTACAGGAAATACATGCTCTCAGAAATTCACATAATATTATTTACATATATATATATATATATATATATATATATATATATATATTTATGCAATTTACAAGGGTCCATAGCTTCAAGGTTAAGGTATAGGATTTAACACTTTCATTTATCTTTTAAAAAGATTCAATTCCATTATTAGAATGGAATTTATTAGTTCTTATTTGCTCAATTATCTAAAAATTTTGTTGCAAAAAAAAGGGGGAAAAAGAAGAGGATAGCTCTTATTGACGGAGAGAAAAAAAAAAAAAAATACAATATGCATAAATATATTTAGGACCACCAACATTTATCCTATTTTTCTTGTTTGGTATGCCCCTTTGTTTGTCCCTCCAATGCCCTTTTCATGCCTTTCTAAAAATCTATAGAAGCTGATTTATATTTTTTTATCAGTTTACTTTTGACTAATTTAATCTTCAATCATGGGTGTCACTTAATATAATTAATATAGTTTTTGAATAATATGTACCAAAATATGGTCGTAGATTCTGCTTATATCGACCCTTTTATCTCCTTAATTATGTGTTTAAGAGTAGGAAAAAAATACGTGTATACCGACGCAATCGTTTCTTTCAAATTTTCCGCTCTTTTGTAATTAACTTGCTTTACCTGTTTTGACGGAATACAACACCAATTACACCATAATTCATTCTTCTTATTAAATTGTTTTTCTTTGCTTAACCAACAATTATCATCATAATTTTTTTTTCTTTTTTGTGGGGGTGAAGAATCTGCACAACAACTTGTCCTAATCTTTGGCTAATTGGGGCTACATGGCGTTGTTGACTTGGCTTCTTTACCCGTAGTTTTAAATTCCTCTCTTTCCTCTAAAGATCATATTACTTATATTTTTAAAAAAAAAAAAATGTTTAGAGATGATTCTAGATGTTCAAATTCTAATTTTCTGAAATGACTATGATATAAAATCATTTTCAAATATAGCTAGCAATAGCATGCATACGCAGCTATTATAGGGCCCTTTTTTTTTCCCTCTATTTTTGTCATCACACTACGGCCACTAGGATATAGCATGATGAGATCATGTTTTGCTCTTTTGATCTCGAGGCTGACACTTTTGTATGGTATCATTTTGTTTCTGAGCGCAAATGGGATGAACTTTGGAGGGTTTGTACCTCCATAATCTAATCTGAGAAATAACTTTGATAGATCTAATCTTTAGGTACGGTGTATTTATTTGCGGAATTATAAGGGTTACATTAGATTATATTCAATTTCAAATGATATTGCATCTTAATTAACAGAAATGTATGAAATTCAAGTTGTATATATTAATTTCAAAGTTCAAATTGCCTGAAAAGTACAACCTGAAGGGATCCCTGTTATACTGAAAATAAATACTTCTAAAAGTGGGATAGTTTTGAGTTATTTCCCTATGTTATATTATTGGCATCTAAACCTCCCACAATTCAAATTATTAAAATCTTATGATCCTTTTATAAATTACAGCCACCAACATGGAAATTATTTAGAACATGTAGTTACCAACTGGTTAGATTTTATCTCAAATAGATCCAATTCTCATATAATTAAGACGGGACTTATATCTTGATGAGTTAGGACCAGTTCATTTCAACGTTTAGAATTATCGGTCAGTGATTAGCTACGCTTTACCAACGGTTACCAATTGCATTTCCAATGACTAGTAGTGATTATGATGGCCATGAAAACATTTAGAGATAACAAATAGCAATTAGTCCACTATTACTAACGATATGATTACTAGCATTTACTAGTGGTTATGAAACGCTATTAATTGTTGCTAGCATTTGGTAGTGTTTAGGTGTGATTAGTAGGAACCATATGCTTTTTAAACATGGAAACGAACATGCCCTTAAGAGAAAAAGAACAGTTAGGATGTGCAATCAATTATGGAGAAAAAAACCACTGTAACTGAGCGACAGTTAGCTAATTTAGAGGGTTAAATCCATAAACTCTCTTGAACCAGTGTTAGAGACTTATGGCTTGTTTGGTTCTATGTAATCAAAGTGGTAATGTAATCAAAATGGTAATAATGATTCTATTACTATGTTTGGTTATCATTAAGGAATGTAATTAAGATTGCATTGTAATTACATTTATCTCAATCTATGCAACTACAATTATTTGACTTTTTCTGAACAATTATGATTGTATACCTTTAAATCAAAGTCTACTCAACTATAAGTTATTATATTTGGGAACTTTCTCTCTCTTCTCTCTATTGTCTCTCCTCTACTTCCCCTCTCTTATTACTTTGCCACTATTTTTTAAAGGTTTGAAGCCCCCTCACCCTCTCTCTCCTCTCCATATTAGATAAAATTTGACCTAAACTATGATTGTATTATTATAGCTATATTTTTGTACGTTCTAGATATCATATCTCTCTCTCTTCTCACACATCATCATCATCATCATCACCATCGTCATCATCTTCTCTCTACTTAGTAAACTTGAACAATATTACATTATTGTAATATAGAAGAATTGGAGTGAAATAAGTCTCACGCGAAACATCGTAATCATGAGGATAAGATATTGGATGATAATTATCAACAAAGCTATAAATAATTAAAATAGGCAAATATAAAATGCGAATTGAATTGCAAGTACTTCACGTCATGTGTAAAATTAAATATTATTTGTTGATGAATTCATTCCATTATACTTGTAAAAACTTTGTAACTAAACATTGTAATGCAAGTATTATCTCATTTCATTACACTAACAATTGCATTTCGTAATTGATTCCATTGCATAGTGATTGTATTAGTTTCAACCAAACGCTACATTAGGTTCTAATGGCTATATAAATTGATTTTGTCCTCCTATGAGTCAGAAAAAAAAAGATTAAATGACATAAATGCAAATATTTGTTATGAGTTGCATTGTCCAATGATACAAAGTGAATATTTTATTAGTAAGTTCAACCTAAAATGTTCTTCTTTCCAAAGTGCATCCTTATTCCTAGTAATCTTCAATGAATTGTCATAATTGTTCAAACCAAGATACTATAAGTTTAGTCCTTGTGGCTTTTGGCCTCTGTGTTGTTTATAGAACAGTAAAAGGGTTTTGAGCTTTGGAGTCTATTTGTGTATTTGCCTACTATGCTCCTATGTATGTAGTATTAGGAGATCAGGTCACTAAACGTTTCTAATTTATAATTTTACCAATCCTTGCCTGAAAATGATATGGTATTTGTTTGTTGGCTCTCGAGAGACGAATTTTCTATAACACTACTAAACTTCTTCTAAAGTCTTGTTTGAAAATTTGCTATTTCAACCATGCTTTGTTAAGAGAAGACGACATAGGTCAATTTAAGAGCTGGTTTTATACTTTAGTAATAAACCATATTTGTGTTGGTATAATTTGTGTTTTGAGCTTGGTGTGTTTTTGGTCCTATTGTTCGCTATCCTTATTTGCATCCTGGCTTATCAATGCTATTAAACATAGGTTCGATGTGTGCATGAGTTTTGTGTAGGGCATGTTGAAGGGTGGGGCCCTTTGGAGGTCCCACTTTGGATTTCTATTGCCTATAAATACAGGACTAAAGCAGAAGTTTGAAGGCTACAACACTTGAACAAAGAAAAGAGCATATTGAGTTATAGCTTGTAACCATTATGCTCATCTCACACTACTCAATTCTCTGTATTATTGTGGCAGGATTGAGTGAGAGCCACTATTTTTGTATTGAGAGTGTTGTCCTCCTGAAAGCACGTTGAGAAAACTCTGTTTGTTAGTAAGGAGTTAGGGTGCTCTTGATATATTGTGTGCAAGTTATTACATAATGCTTAAGGAAAACTCTATAGGTAACAAAGACCAGAGAGACTCTTATTTGCCATTGTTCTGCTAAGAGTCTGTGAGAAGTCTAGGAGTTGAGGCTCGTTAGGGTAGCTTGAGAAAACTCTGTTTGCTTGTAATGAGCAAACTTGCTTTTGCTGAACTATGTGCAACCTATCATAAAGTGTTGGTTAGCGTCCGCCTTAGAGAGTGTGTGAACTGTAGGAGTTGAGGTGTGTCACAGTGCCTTGAGAAACCTCTGATTGTATGCAAGTAGTTAGAGGACTCTTGCTGAACTATCTTTGGTAGTAGTGAATTGATTATCCTCTAAAATCAAGGAAGGGCCTTAGGAGGCGACATAGCCTAAGGTTGTTATAGGTGAATCTCATTAAAAATCTTATGTCTCTGAGCACCCTTTTTTGCACTTAATTACTTTACTACGTGATTTTACTTGCTTCTAACAAACAAGAGACTTTGTTTGATTGGTTGATATCGATTTAACTTGAAGTCATCCTTTTTATCTAGCTTTTATTTATCTGCTTAGTTAATAACTTTTAAAGTGCCATAGTTTTTATTAGTCACCCCATTCACCCCCCTCTAGGGTGACTTGCATTGCTTAGTGTGACCAACAAGAAGGAACTATCACTATGGAGGGCAAAGAAAAGTAGTTCACATCCTCATAAGAAAATTGATCATGAGAGGGAAGGCAAGAACCAACATTATAGTCCAAGAAATTCTCATAGCACAAGAAGAGGAGATATAATCATGGGATTGAAGGGGATAAAAAGAAGGAACTTCAACTTCCCTTTTATAACCATAGTCTCCTCAAGGACACCAACATCATTAGGTAACTTACCCTATTAGCAATAGAAATCAAAGAGCCAAAAGTAGGGGCTCCCTAATTGTCTATCACTCGTAAGTCGTATCACTCAAATCCTCAAGGAAATCTCAAGGCCCATTTGTCCTTTTACACAATACTCTCTCTCACACATAGATTCAACCATTTTCCTAGTACTCACATCCCAACCCTCATAAAAAATTTGGCACAAGTTCCATTTCTATAAACTATGGTGAGAGCATTGACTAAACAACTGCTTGAACCTATTCATATATCTGCAAAAGAGCTCTTGTTCAAATTGGAAAAAAAGGGAGGACTTCATTCTTAAGCTAATGGCCAAGCCATTTGTAAAGCATCTCTTAAAGAAAGTATCAACAAATAAATCCCAAGATGAAATTGCATCAATGTTAAGACCATACATCCATCTCTTAGCATCTTCTTTAAGAGCAAAAGGAATTAATTTAATCCTCACAACACCATTTGATACCCTAGGCATGTGAATTAAAGAGCATACCTTTTAATACTTACGAATAAGCAAATAAGGATCTTCAAAATCTATAAATTTGGGAAGCATGTCAACATAGTCTGGATTAAGCTCAAATTGCACATCACAAACAATATAAGGGAGCTCAAAACAACAACTTAGGGAAATTTGGGCATGATAGAAGTGATGCCTTAATTACCATGATGCCCTATTTGTTTTCTCAAAATTAATGACTCACAAATCTTAGGTTTTTAATAGTTTTGATCTTTTTTGGATTTTTCACATTTCTATATATATATATATTTTGAATATCATCAAAGGAAGTAACTAAATCTATCATTCAAAATACAAAGTAAGGCAATAATAAAAGAAATTGCACTAGTACAAAATGAACTGAAAGGAGGTAGATTTATGTGAAGTGACCTAATTTCGCACTACTGTCTCCAAAAACAGCTCCATGCCTCCATTTTATTGAGCAGTTTTGTGGGGAGGGGGGAAGTGTCGTCTTCTGGGACAATGTTGAAACTAGTTCACTTGTTATTTAATCTAGCTTACATTTGACATAAGGAAAGCAATAAATAACTAAACAATTAAACACTAATCTAACACCAATAAAGCACTAGTCATGATTAATTAAGCTAATTAAATACTAATCCTATTCTAAACATGCTTAATCATAATTAGCAAAATAAAATTCACAATAATATATGTAACAACTAAAAATCATATATAACAAACAAAAGAAAGCACTGAACTATTTAGGGAGAGAGTAGGCAGAGAAAAAAAACCCATCAAAAACTTAAAATCCAACAATGGAGGTTGGACTCCGTAGTTGGAGCAAGGTAGAAGTGATTTAATGATGGGTTCTCTACTTCCCACTAATCAAACTCAATTACTCCTGGTCTAAGTCGTTGCGAACAAAAAATTCAGACTTGCAAAATAGGTTTCGGAATCATAACTTGAGAAAAGAAAGAAAGTTAGAAATTTGCAACATTTCAAGAGTTATTAGAGAGATAAAGAGTAGCAAAGAGAATGAGAATGAGATTATAAAACTACAACATCAAATTCAAAGTATAAATCAACCCTAGACAAGAAAACTAAAGCACTAGACCAAGAACAAAAACAAGGGAAAACTTGAAATTTCAAGAAGATGAAAGTAAGGAAGAGATATGAAGTACTGCATCATTAACTTGAATGCATAAGCAACTTTAATTTGGCTACAAATTAATTGATCATACACTAATCTACTGTTCAGCTAACCTAAAAACCTAAAATCCTACTTAATCACAAATGGGGGAGTGATAGGCTCGGAAGAACACGGTGGTGTTGTAGCAAATCAAGGTTGATCCTACAGAAATTAGGTCAAGCTACCGGGTTGTATTATGTCAAAAAAAGGCTAAGCGGAACAAAACTTGGAGTTGATAAAAATAATGAAGATAAGGAAACAACTTAGAATTAATTCAAGTGGAAACAAACATCCATGAATATGCTTCACTATATGATAAATCACTCAAGTACATTGCACATTGATCAATCTCAGCCAACTCGGTTTAAAAAATGATGATCAAAGCATCAATGCACTCTTTTGAATTATAGTGAAATGCTTAGAGTCAATTAATCCCCTACTTTCATGGCTTTCAATCAACCTATACCCAATAAGATATAGGATTATCATGTATGTTATCTTGAATGTTGACTCTTTCTTAAGAATTCACGCATACAAGTCCAATTTTAATTTTTTAATGCCAATTTCTCCTTTCCGTACTTCACCCAGCATCCAAAATCAAGAAAGAAGACTGCCAATTAAATACTCGCAAATCAAAACTCTAAAATCATATTAAACATGAGATCAACATAATTTGAATAATTTAGCTGCAAATACTTGAAGTAAATACATCAATTAGTTCACAAAATCCCAAATTTGAAAATCTACTATAACAAGATGAAATTCAACATCTAATTACCCTAAAATAATAAATATAAAGAGAAAAGAGAAGGGAAGAGAAAAGATTTTGTTCAGTCAAAAGTGCGCCTGAATCCTTCGATTGCAAACCCAATCTTGCTTCCTGCCAATCTTCTTCTTAAACTTATTGTCCCTCACTCTAACATGAACTTCAAATCCTAACTAGATGGTAGATTCTTTGGAATAGAATGCACCAGACCAGTTACATATCGTGAAAATCAAGGCCACAAGCGTTCAAAGCACGAAAGAATCGAACAATTGCGAAGAAACACAGACAACCATGGGGGAAAAGATCTACCATAGTCTGACCGTGGGCAACCCCATGGACAG
Organism: Selenicereus undatus; assembly: GCA_017589665.1. Classification (NCBI taxonomy): domain Eukaryota; kingdom Viridiplantae; phylum Streptophyta; class Magnoliopsida; order Caryophyllales; family Cactaceae; genus Selenicereus; species Selenicereus undatus. The sequence goes on from JACYFF010031959.1 coordinate 91,028,454, forward strand.
TAGCCCCCACCATGGGTAGGTCATGGTGCCCATTGGTTATGTTATCTTCAATTTTTCTTCCTGTTGCTTCTCCTAGGAAACTCTTGAACCGCGGTACTAACTATGGTATGTCCGTATTAGGTATCTTTGGCCCTTTTTTGTCTATTTTCTTTGATATACACAATCTCAAAATTATCTTTCTACTCATACACATGTGCTTATGAAGTTAAAATCTACAAAAGCTCTCAAAACAAGCTAAATCAAGTGTAATAATAAAAATAAGGCATGAATCATACAATTAAGCGCACTAATCCCCTAAAATGACTCTCAAAAACTAAAATAATCTATGCAAATATTACACTCATCACTTTCTCATACTTAAACCTTTGCTTTCCCTCAAGAAAATACTGGATAAAACCAACAAGGGGAGATGTATCTAGGACTCAAAAACACAACAATCTCCTTAAACTAGGCAACTCATCGCATATAGCATGCTAGAATATCAATCAATGACAACCCCCAATAGTACACAAGACACTTCAAAATTAAGAGAAGGCGAATCTTTTCAAAGAAATATACGATTACAAGCCTGAGATCAAACTTAATCACCCCCAAAGAACCACAAAGCACATTATGCAAGCACATGAAATTGATTAGAGCTAAATGGACCGGTAGAACCTCATCTTTGGAAAATGTGGACTATTCTCACTCATGTGTTTGAAATATAGCTTAGGTTCACTCAAGATTCATTCTAAAGATGTAATCTACCAAATGCTTGCCAAGACTTTTAAATCCCCACCTCTAATAACGCAATATACATACGACAATCAAAAGGGCTTTACATGGGTCGTAATGTGGGCTAAAGGGTTAAGGGAAGGAACTGGGTTAACGAATTTAGGCAATATGGAGCTATTTAGGCAATTGATTATGGAGAAACTAACAAAGCACCAAGTAACCATGAATTTCATCGACTCTCCAAACCCTAACAATAAAATGAACTTATCCCAACGAATCAAATAGAACATTAGTTGATAAAAAAAGGAACTTAAGCTATTTACATGTATGATGCCAATTACTTATTCTCTTTCTTCATCTTTTTTCTATTTTCTCTTCTTTTTCAACATGATTTTTCTCTTTTTTCTTTTTTTTTCTTTTGGAAAATGAAATAACAATTCAACTATGAAAGGAAAAGGACTACCAATTGTCAATTCACAATTAATGCAGATATATGCAACCTATATCAACAAAAGGGGAACAATCCAAATCTATAATACCATCGCCTCATCAAGCCAACATACCAAGCAACCCTAACCTCAATTAGCCCCATAAGGTTCCCACAAATAAACTAGAACTAATGCTCCATAGACTTGGCTTAAGGATAGAAATATATGTATGGCCATCAACCAAAATGGAAAGGATCACAACAAGAAAAGAGTCATAAACTCAATGGGGCTAGCAAGAGATTAACATGTAACCCAAGGTAGGCTATTTGGCGATGTGGCTAAAATGTTCAAAAACAAAGAAATTTCTTATCATATCATCAAATATGCACATGCTAAGGTAGTTTTGAACAAAAGGCTAGACAAGTTCTAAAGATGCAACTTAGAAGAGTCGTGCACATGAAAGAATGTGAGACTAAGTATAATAAAGTAGTCCAAATAAAGCTCAAAATCTCATGGAATATCTATCAAAATCTCAATTAGCTCATGGAATAAAGCAAGTGTACCAACAATAATGCTGAGGACTCCAAGGGGTAAAGTAGTTCTCAATCAAGACAAGGGCCAAAGACAAGAGACATGAACAAAACCTTCAAAAATTTTAGCACCAAAGGGGCCAATCATCTAATGTCATCCAAGCTCATGAAAGCTAACTTGTCTAGTAGAAACATCATAAGAAGGAATCTCAATCCAATCCACGCAATCCCTATATGCAATCCTATATGCAAACCTAAATATAACACACCATTGCAAATAAAAGAAAACCTAAACCTACATGCTCTAACTAGTTTGGAAACTAAAAACAAAAATAGAAAACATGAAACGAACCTCCCCCATCCTTAGATAAAGCATTATTCAAAGTAAGAAAAGTACGAGAAGTGAAAGAGAACAAAAGATAACGATCTCACCAAGTTAGATTCTTGGTGCACCTAAGCTAAGGCCTCCTAACAGGGCAAATGGAGCATCAGTCACTCCATCTCAAACTCAAGACTTTACTCTTCAAATCAAATACCTTCAAAGCACACAAGAGCTTGTTAGACTCCTAGGACTACAATTTAGAAAATAGAAGGTAAGAGGTAATAAGAAAAAGAACAACAAAGATAACAAATGTCCTCTTAATCTTATCAAGAGCCTTACAAAAATCATAGGAAGAACTAAAAAATGTAGTCCACATGACTTTCATAGATAAGTCCTTTAGGTATAAATTATAAAGGTTAAGAGATGGATCATATCCTCTAAAATAACAAAGGGACACATAATAATCAACATCCCACCAAGCATATCAAACACATTATCCACATAGCTCATATCCAAATGATTTCCACACATTACAGGACATTAAAGGGCTTCTCAGTGTAAAACTTGGGGGAGAGAGAGGGTCATGAACAAAAAGGGGAAGCATATGTATGATCAAGGGGATGGGGAGAACACTATCATCAAAAACCAAGGCTATGAGACTCCTTATGCACAAACTCATCTCCTGATTCCTCCAAGTGAGTCTCATCTAGATCATGCACCTCATCAAAAGTATATTTTGACTCAAAACATGCTTCATCAACAAAGACTCGGCAACAAATCCAAAAGGCTCACCTGCCTCAAGCCATTTGCACTAAGTTAAAGGAAATGATGAATTACATAAGGTCAAGATAGCATTAGTATTGTCTATGGGTGATGCAAAGTCGGGTTGAGCATATCATGCATAATAAGGGCTCGGATTTATACCATGGTGAGAAGAATTACACATGTCACATCAAAAAGGGTATAATAAGATCTAGCATAGAATGCACTAGGATAATGGAAAAATATCCAGAAAAATGACTAGCCTCAAATTCAAACGAATCCCAAGCAATCCACTTAAGCAAATATTACGCCTCATCAATACTTTTACCATGAAGACCCCAACACTGTAAAAGCACACTGATTTTACTATTCACACCCTCATTAATAATGTCTAAAATTTCCCATATATCCACACAATAATCACATTAAGTAAGAAAATCATTTAATTGCTTAAAATTACTCCAAAATAATTCACGCTCGAATTGTAGAAAATGGAAAACTGCTATTGTTTTGTTTTCTCAATTTTTTGAATTTTTTTTGTAATGTTCAGCAATTTTCTTCAAAGAAAAACAAAAGGCATAGTCAAACCTATGGGGAAAACCAATATCTGGCACTAGTTCCTGGCAACGGTGCTACAAATATGATAGTCTGCAAGTCTATGGTGGCGTTGTAGCAAATCAAGGTTGATCCCATAGAGACTAGGTCAAGTTACCAGATTGTATTCCATCAAGATAGGCTAAGTGGAACAAAACTTGGAGTTGATAAAAATGATGAAAGTAAGACAATAACTAAAACTAATTCAAGTGGAAACAAACATCCAGGAATATGTTTCACATCGATCAATCTAAGCCAACTCAGTGTAAAGGACGACAATCAAAGTATTACTGCTTTCTTTTGAGTTATAGTGAAATGCCTAGAGTGAATCAATCCCCTACTTTTATGGCTTTAAATCAACCTTGACTCATTAAGATATAGGATTATCACGCATGCTCTCTAGGATGACGAATTTTTTCAAGAATTCACACATACAAGTCCGATTTTAGTTTTTCAATGCCGAGTTTCACTTTTTAGTATTCATCCAACATCCAAAATCAAGCAAGAAGATGGTCAATCAACATACTCACAAGTCAAAACTTTGAAATCATATTAAAACATGAAATCAACATAAATTGAACAATTGAAGTGCAACTACTCGAAGCAAATACATCAAGTGGTTCACAAAATCCCACATCTGAATATCTACTATAACAAGTTGAAATTCAACATCTAATTATTCTAAAATGATAAATATAATAAGAGAAGAGAAGAGAAGAGAGAAGATTTTGCTCAGCCAAAAGCACACTTGAATCCCTCGATTGCAAACTCGATCTCATTTCCTTGCCAAACTTCTTCTTCAGCTGACTCTCCCTCACTGTAAAATCTACTAGATGGTGGGTTCTTGTGGAACGGAATGCAGAAGATTAGGTACATATCATGATAATTAAGGTAGCAAATCGTCAAAATGCACGAGAATCGAACAATTGCAAAGAAAATAGGCCGCCACGGGGAAAGGATCCACTCTAGCAAGGGTGACTGTGCAAACATGCTAGAAAAGGTAAAACAATGCAGGAATGAGGGCTATCAGGGTCGTGCCACTCTGGCAGGAGCATGATAAAATTGGTACAAGTAATGCCTTTTTAGCACTAACGGTGCCATTTTGGCACTAGCAGTATTTATCTTCTTCTCAACCTTTTTGAGCTTAAATTCTGAGCCTTTTTTTTTTACATGTTTTGACTCCATTAAGTCTTCAAGGTCAAAGATTGCTTGTCTTGGCTTATTTCCTGCAAAAGAAACACAAACTATAAATAAAAATCCTAAGTAACCATTATTGAATACTAAAATTAAGGAAAATTTAGCTGTAAAATGACACATTTTTAGCTTAGAAAATAAGAGGCTAAACTAGAGAGCTGACGAATTGAGTGCCACTATGCTGAATTCTTGACTCTAGTTTAGCCGTTACTTCGGTGAGTTCTCAAGCTTATCAAGGGGGTTTAACTTGAAGGCGCCAATCCATTACAATTTACCTCTTCTCCCCATTTCTTTATTTTGTCCTTTTTCCATAAGGCAATTAGGTGTAAGTAATTAATTCTTGTTGATCCTCCCCTGTTGTGTCTATTGTATCTTTATAAACTTTCATTATCCTTTCCTGTTTGATGCTTTAATTGTTTTTAATGTTGCTTGATTGTTGTGGGATAATGGTATCAAATGCTTTGTCGATTTGATAAGTCGAGACCATTAGTGATGATGGGCGACTTCAGGATGAGCTCCATTTTGGTGTCGTAACTTCGGCTCCAAACCTAGATTTCTTTAGTTTAGACCAAAGAGGCAAATAGTCCCTACATCAGGGGATATTTGGGGACCTTTTCGAAAACCTTGTCCTATCAGGATTGTGATCCTTTGGTAGCCCCGCCGGTTAAAGGCCTAGTAAAAGGAGTTATTTTACAATTTTTTTTGTTTTCTTTTTTCCAAATAAAACGCATTGACAACTCTGTTTCTACTTTCAGTTTTAGAATAATAATTGGACCGTAGCTATTAGTCACATTGTTTTTGAGCGTGCAAATCAGATGGTTTCCCATGTCAGAACTATGCGAGCGAATTCCATGCTGGATGCTTGACTTCCTGATCTAAATATGTTTGTGCTAGAAAACCACGTGGTTTCCTAACATTGAAAATTCAAGAGTTTCTGGATGGACAGGGCCAACTATTTTCAATGAAATAAAATAAAATAAACAAAAAAAAGTTAACAAGCACACCCAAATGAAGAGCCATGAATGAGGAATCTGGGCCTACTGAGCTCTGGTCCCTACTAATACATAATCTTGGATGCGTGGTACTTTTTTGCCTCTAATGGACCATTATATACGCCAAACAGTGATCAAGTGGAACTGAAAAGGCTTGGGCCAAGACCCGTCTACCAACCGGACGAACCCAACCGAATTCAACACTCAAAGATTAAAAAAAACGTTCAAAAGTCAGCCCAAAACAGGCGAAAACAATAGGATAGGATTGCACTCCAAAACCAAACCGAGACACTCAGAATGACACCTCCATATTCCACGTAGTGCAAATAATGGTGCACATGTCAAATTTCTGCTTGAAGAAAGCTTCTTGCTCTGTTCGCGGGCAATACCGAACAAAATCCCTTTGTCTCTCTCTTAGAGCTTAATAAGGCCGGGGAAGTAGTGGGTATGCAAGAAAAGACAGAACGGGCAGAGTAAGAAAGCATCAATGGAGGTTGTGGGTGTGTCAATTGCAAAGAATTTGGGAGAAAGTTGGCATGCCCAATTGGTGCCCATCTCAGTTTTTGTAGCGGTTTTGTGTTTCTGTATGGTCATTGGTCATTTGCTTGAAGAGAATCGTTGGGTCAATGAATCCATCACTGCCATTGTCATTGTAACTCTCTCTACCTTTCTTTGTTTTTTCGTTTCCCACTTTGAATAATTTTGCATGCTAGTTGTAGCTAAGTAGGAAGGGTTAGTCCTTTCGTTTCATTTGAAAAAAATTGAAGGAGTACAGAGGGTATGAATTTGAATGGCTAATGAGAAGCAAGAAAGAGGGTTCTTTGTGACATGATTTGGACTTTGGACTACCTTAGGCGTATTTGATAGCAAAAACCCAGAAATTCAAGTGATTTAACCGTTGTTCCTTTGAGCAAGGCCTGTGGTTTGAGTCTTGTGAGTGAAGAAAATCTGTGATGAGAAACCTCTATCCCTTTATAGGCCAATAGAGCTTGATTATCGTAAAACAGAGGTCTAAAGACCTAAAAAACCTGGAAATTCTGCCTAGCTACCGCCTGTCACCAGCTCTTTGAGAAGATGTCAATTCTTTGTTTAACGTATCAACTAATTAACACCCTCCACATCTCT
>JACYFF010031959.1:91035214-91094590 GCA_017589665.1 Selenicereus undatus
AGGATTAGTCCTGGGTTTAAAATGATTGTTTACATGGAAATATCATTTATAGATTCTCGTATATTGATTTGTTGGGTTTGTGGCCCAAAATCTGAGTCATCTGGGCGGCATGGGCTGAGGCACGGTCGGGCTGTTGGGTGGCATGGTCACCAGTTGGCGCTGGGTCGAAGAGAGACGCAGATTTCAGAAGGCAGAGATGTGGCACGGTCTGACCGTGCCACATGGCACAACCGTGCCACTTTAGTGAAACCGAGTTTTCTCGGGTTTCGCGATTTAGGTTTTGCAGTTGAAAAAAAACAGAGGTGCGCCGCGGCGAAATATTGCGAGTGGCGATCCTGAGAGTTCCTAATCCTATTCCCAAACACAATTGGTGAGATTGAGTGCAAATTGAGGGATTGTAAAATCCAGATTGAATCACGTATTGTGATTGCAATCTTTGTACTTCAGATTCTCACAGTGAATTGTTCCTGGCTTGTCGCCGTCCGTGGTTTTTACCCACATTGGGGTTTTCCACGTAATTCTTGGTGTGTGATTTGTTCTTGTTATTGTTTTAGAATTTCTGTTTATCTATTCATCCTAATTTCTTCCGCTGTGATATCGCATTGCGATTCCCTTCAACCCTAACATGATTTGTTGAAGAGAGAATTTTCAATACTAGTGGTAGTGCAAAGGGAATTTGTTTTTGTAATGAGTTAATACTTGGGATGTCAAATGGGTAGCAAATAAAGCTCCCAGGAGTATGGCACAAGTAATCATTTTTCGATTCTGTGAGCTACCAAAAGGGTGTTGCTCTTCTTGCATTCATTGGGAAAACTTCTCTCGAAATGACTGAGATTCTGAAGGGTTAAATTACTCAAGGTTGTGCAAATGCATGTTCAAGAGTTGTTTTAAGGCTTCTCCTGTTTTAGATGCTTGCCATTTGAATGAGGGTATTTGTTATCTTTGAAGAATATGTAATGAATTTATGCTTGAAAATGTTGGAAGTTTCGTTAGATTACTCAATGTCAGTTCTGACTGCCTGCGATGTGAATTCTTAGCTATATTCTGCTATAAATTTGGGTTGGCGCCTTCTCCTGCCTTGATGCAAGATGGTCCTAGGATTCGTAATTTTGGTGTCTCAAGTTACAGTATGTTCTTATTTATGTTTGCAAAAACATGTGTGAAATCAGTAAATCTAGGAAGGAGAGGAAAATGGCGAGTGTCAAATGGAAGGTAATAGGGATTTCAAGGTCTCCTTTGAGTCCTAATTGTGGTGAATGTTCTAGCTGGTTTTTCCACTGTCATCTAGCAGCTAAGGACGGACATTAGAAGGAAAACTCCCTGACCTCTTAAGAAGATAAGCATGAGGACGTAAAAGTTCCATCAGCGGTACTTTTGCGTCATGTATAATATTAACCAAACCTACATGAGTGGGTGAATTGTTGCCTTCCACCCTCATGACAAAGGTTCAAACCTTGGTAGCAGCTTCCATCTAGGTAGAAAGGAGTAGAGGGTTGGTGGGCCTAGACCTTGGGCCTGTGCAGTCTTCGTATCCCTCGTGCCCACAGACACTTACCCCACTGGTGGACCGCAATGGAAAGCCATTTGGGGCCCATTCTTGGCCGGCTCCCCATCCTCCCAACAAGAAGACGGAGATGGCAACATGTGATCATAGTACTTTTTCACCTGTGGTTCCTATTTATTATGATGTCATTCCATTTCACAAGAATTTCGGATTAGTTTAAAATTTTGACCTCAGATACAGAAAATGCATGAAAAAACAATTTGTAGCCTAATCATTTGGGTATACATTGCGTTTTTCAATTCAGAATTATTTGTAGTTATCTTGTGCCCCACCAGGGATGCTTGGCTGCATTAATTATATTGTTCATAAACAAGAGGGGTTCTTGCCATCTAACTTGGACTAGCTTTGGCTTATTTTGTGGCTAGAAACTTGAAATTGAACTTGGTTTGTGGCCTCTTCTTCTGATAGGAAAATCCGAAATTTAAGGTTAGTTAGGAAACTTAAACACACTTTAAGAAACTGAAATTAGGTCTAGAAGAACAGGCCCTCAAAGAAAATAAGTCTTTTTTTTCCCTTTTTCTTTCTTAGGGAGAATGAGGAGAGCAAAATGGCAACTAGGTTAGCAAGTAAACTCTTTTAGGGGTTGTTTGGTGAGAAAAATTGGAATGGAATAGAGTCAGGACTTAAACCCTCAAGGTTGGGTACGGAACTTGAATCCTGAACTCAGTTGTTTGGTGAAAATTGGAATGGAATCAAGTTTCTTGCTATTTGATGAGCAGTCCGTCGGTCGCCGGGATCGCGCGCTCTCTCTCTCTCTCTCTCTCTCTCTCTCTGGTACTAGGGTCTGCTAGTTGTAAGCTCTAAAAATTGCGGTGAGCCACTGAGCTCTGTGGAAATTATTTTACCTTTTTTTTTCAATTAGAAGGTTGAATCGTAGGTTTCAAGTTCCATACCCAAAAAACCCACACCAAACACTTGGGTCATTCCTTTTCTTCTCTCCAAACACCCCCATAGAGATTTTGCCTTCACATATCATTACCTTTCAACTTTGTGCAACCCAAAGATGCCACTTTTCTACTATTCTGTTGAAGGTTAAATAGTAGCTTGAGCTGTGCACAAATGTGTCAAATCATTTTAAGGCTTCTCCTGATTAGTGCTATGGTTGTCTTTCAGAGTAACGGTTGTTTAGGAGGTATGCCAATTTATCTGAACATATGGGGTTAACATATGCTTTACAGTATTTTATTTGGGAGTCTAGCCATATATATTTCAAGATAGTACAAGTATGTGTCTTGTGTGTCTTTTGGTTCAACTGGAAAAAGGGACAAAGAACCAGCCTTATCAACCAGCTCATGTCAATTTTACATAAGATCTCCAAGAATTAGTTTCAGTAATGTGGATTTGGCATGATGCAACAGTCCTAAGTTACATAACTTCTGGTGATATCAAATTAAAAAAAAGTTATGTCTGCGGCAGCTTGTGAAATCCCTAAAACTAGGGAACATAGAAAACGCAGAGCTAAATCGACTGGTAGAGGGACAATGGCATATATGTTCTGTCCTCCCCTTCTTTTTCTTTGTTTCTTTCTCTTTCTCTCTCTCTCTCGCTCTCTCTCTCTCTCTCTTTTTAAAAAAATAGGGGTATTCTGTCCTCCTGGTTGATTAGTGAGTGGACTGTTTCTTCACCTTTCCCCACCGATTAGAGATGGGTATAATAAGAAGCAACCCCTTGCACGCTCCCTAGAAGCTCGAGAAGACGAGTAGGACAAAGTAAAAGTTTGGACAGCTAGACCTTTGAGTTACTTTGACTTCTACTTGACCAAAACTGAAGTGTAATCCAAGATTTTGACATCAGAAGCAGCTAACACATACTAGTTTACTTTAATCTTCTTCGAAATCTCATATTTGCACTCATGAGTGGTTATCTTTATGTATCACTAGGGATGCCTGACAGGAATGATCATACTGTTAATAAGCAAGGGGAAAAACTCTCACATACTCCGATTTGATGAAGAACTGTTCTTCATCTATCTCCTTCCGCCAATTATCTTCAATGCTGGGTAAGATGGGCTTGTCAAGTCTTTCTACTATGATAATACAGATAACTAGTATGCTCTTTTTAAGTTATTGAAACATACACTTTGGCTATGTTGGTTCACCATGCTATACAGGTTTCAGGTGAAGAAGAAACAATTTTTCCAGAACTTCTTGACTATCATGCTTTTTGGAGTTTTTGGTGTGTTTATCTCAACATCCATCATTGCAGCTGGTAACATGTCCGCCCACTTAATGTGCCCCCCCCCCCCCTCCCCAAGCCCCAAAAAATAAAATAAAAAGAGCAAGAACTTCATTGCCAAGTATAGTTGGAACATAAACGTTTAGAGAGCCAGATACAACATGCAATACTATGAGAGCTCCCATGTCAGCCCAAAATGCATAATTTCTGCTCTCCAAATATTCCAAATCAAAGCAGAAAGCATAGCATAGATAACAGTCTTCCTAAATTAGCCGTCTTTCATTCTTTTTATCATTCTGCTCCAGATTCTTCATAGATCCAGTGGCCAAGAGTGATTTCTAATGCGTGTTCTGTTTGTTCAGGCAGCTGGTGGCTGCTTCCCAAAGTTGGATTTCTCGGACTGACAGCACGTGACTATCTTGGTAGGCCTTCTAAACACTTTAATTCTTCCATGTTTCTTTTTCAAGCGACCTTTTATGTGAAAATGTTACCTTTGGTTTGAAATTCAGCTATAGGAACCATTTTCTCATCCACCGACACTGTCTGCACACTCCAGGTGAGTGTGAAAATGTTTTGAAAATGTTTCCTTCTCTTTGTCACAGATTCATATCTCGTCTGGGTTCTTGTTATCTTTTTTTAGGTTCTTAATCAAGAAGAGACTCCATTGTTATACAGCCTCGTTTTCGGAGAAGGGGTGGTGAATGATGCAACATCTGTTGTTCTTTTCAATGCAATACAGAAGCTAGATGTCACTAGGGTTGGTGGCCGGACAATAGCACGTGTCATCAGAGATTTTCTGTATCTTTTCTTTGCAAGCACTGCCCTTGGAATTACTGTAAGTCATTGACAGATTCCCAGTTGTGAAGCTTTCTCCTCATAGCATCGTGATTCATTCCTTGATTTTTACGTAGTAGCTACTTGATTTACCTCAACATAGGGTTTTTCTATCGTGAGCTATGTTATTTTAAACTCCTTATTATGTCTATGTTCAACCCTCAAACCTTGATGTAATGCTGATACCCAAGCACATCCAAATAGTAAAAAAGCGACTTAAACTTGCTCAATACACTCAGGGCTAGCCCTTTGATTGAGTACAGACAGTGGCACATCCAGGATTTCAAATATGCTAGGTGGAGTATTATGTTACTCTATAAGTACCTCTAAAATGTGGAGTTGATCTCTAATAGTATGTTATTATTTCCTATTGTCTACACCAGAAATATATATTTTAGAGGTAATTACATCCAAACCTGCCTCATCGGCTGACCCCGCGTTCCCTGTCTTGCATCCGCCTAGGAATATCGTACCTGGTTCTTGCCTCAAAATCTGATCGATATACATCTTCTTTGTTCTCTTATTTGATAAATTTTCTGCAATTGAATTCTCAAGTAGGGAATTCACATATTGTTGCAAGGCCATAAGTATTGTGTGGAGGATCAATGGAGTTCATGCAGTGTCATTTTAGATTTGTCCTGACACAATGTTGATCAATTCTTTGTGCTTTGGGTATTTATATCTCCTTTACATTGACTTTGCCTCTGCAGACTGGCCTGGTGACTGCGTATGCTCTGAAAGCCTTATACTTTGGTAGGTAAGTCCCTAGCCTATGAACTTTTTTTCTTCCACTACTTGGGGATCAATTATAAAGTTTTCTGCACTCTTACATTTTTCAGAAGGGGACTGCTGAGCTGAATATATGTAAATCTTGACTTCTTGCTTTTTTTTGGGGGGGGGGGGGGGGGGGTTGTCGATAGGCATTCTACTGATCGTGAAATCGCCCTCATGGTTTTGATGGCGTATTTGTCCTACACATTAGCTGAGGCAAGTATATGGTTACCGATCCATTTGCAAATTTCTTGGTCTTCTCAAGAATACTATTTACAGCGTGAATGAAATCATTCAGGCATTTTTTTCATGTGGTTTTTGCAGCTGTCAAAGTTGAGTGGGATTCTCACTGTGTTCTTTTGTGGTATTGTAATGTCACATTATGCATGGCACAACATTACCCATAACTCTAGAGTTACGACAAAGTAAGTTTAACAAAGCCCTTAAAAACTCATTATTTGTTAGCCATTAGTATCGCTCGTTTCTTACCATGGAATTTTGCAGGCATATATTTGCCACCATGTCATTCATTGCTGAGACCTTCATTTTCCTGTATGTGGGAACGGATGTTTTCGATATCGAGAAATGGAAAATGACCAAGCTGAGGTATGATTTTATTCTTCATTTAGCACAGTTAATGCCAACAAGTGTAGAGGACAGTGCTATTTCTATGTCCACCTGGTGAGTTTGCAAAGTTAATGGTACCTGGTTTTAGCTTGTCTTACTTTCAATTGTAGCTCTAGCACTTATGCATGTTATGTAACTTGGTAGAAGACCATCTGGAGATTTTGTAATCAAGTGTAACAATTATGTTTGATGTAGTTATAGGGAGTTGTTCGCCACTGCCTTAAGAGTACTGACAAAATCTTGTGCAACACAATTGTCCAAATTTGTTTAACCCGAAAAGGGGGTTTTTAAATAAAATTTGTCTAATTTTCAGATTCAAATTAAGAGTTACTCCTATTTACTCGTGTTCAAGCCCGATTTGGACCATGGTTTAACTCTGCAGCATTAACAGTTGTACGCTTAAAGTTCCTTTCACAATCATTCAATCCTGCATTAATTTTTAAACTTTTCTGCAGCATAGGGAAATCGATCGGGGTCTACGCTACTGTTGTGCTTCTTATATTACTTGGTCGTGCTGCTTTTGTGTTTCCTCTGTCTGCTATCTCGAATTACATGAACAGAGAGAATAACAGGAAAACATCATGCATTACTTTCCGGAAACAGGCAGGTGCTATTATCAATCACAACATAGCTCTTACAAAATCACGTAAGGCAAGGCTGACCCTCATAATCTATGTAGGTAATTATATGGTGGGCAGGGCTTATGAGAGGAGCAGTCTCGATTGCTTTGGCATTCAAACAGGTTTGCTTCACTTGTGTATCCTATTGGCTCACATCAAGGATAGCCTTGAAGTGTTCTATGTTCACATTTTAATGTAGTTTTCTGATCAATATTATCTCTTTGATGCATGAAGTTCACGTATTCAGGCATTTCTTTGGATGCCGTCAATGCCACTATGGTCACCGTCACTATCATCGTTGTACTGTTCACAACATTGGTGAGCATCGTTAGACTTGAAATTTAATACTAGCATTTTTGTTTTTGGTGGAGAAATCTCTATCCATTGAAAAAGTCTTTGCTTTCTAAATGGAAGTGAGGTTGCACACACCAACCCCCCCCCCCCCCCCCCCCCCACCCCCCCAAAAAAAGCAACCTTAGACACGAATCATACTAGGTGCCTCTCATTGTTGTTGACATTCTTGACCGGAAGTACTCATTTTCTCTATTTCGGATATGATGTGTATGCAGGCTTTTGGGTTCCTAACAAAGCCGCTTGTACTTCACCTAGTCCTGCATAATCCTGGTTCCTGCGAGCCGAAGTCACCGAATGAAGATCTGACTCTTCCCATGCTTTCGATGGATGAATCTGCGGCAACAAACTTGAGTCTAGCCAAGGATAGTTTGTCGATGCTGATGGATAGACCGGTTCACACCATACATTCATACTGGAGAAAGTTTGATGATGCTTATATGAGACCCACATTTGGTGGAGTCACCGGCAATAGGGACACTGGCAGAACCTGAATGATCCAAAGGTAGGAAGCTGTCATGTTGCATTTTCGTTCTCGAGCAAATGCTTCAATGGCTGAATTCAGCAGTCTCGGCCTAGGCTTGACAAGTTATGCAGATGGCTTAAGAAGATGGTTTAAAATCTTCCGTTGAATATATCCTGGATATTATGTTGGAAAGTATGCTTTCGGAAATGAACCTCCAGGAGAGCTCTGGCAGCAAAACGGTTGTATATTTTGGATGTGCTCGAGACTTGGTGAGGATGAAGTACGTATTTCTTCTCTAGAGTGCCATATATTAGTACTGTCAAGTATTATATGATGATTTTGTTCATTCTTGTTTTATGGCTTCTCTTTGCTCTGGGTCTCTATTTCGTAGTTAGGTTCAGTAGTTTCAGGATATGCATGAGTTTCAACCTTCAATCGTGAGATAGAAAGGAGTGACAATGTTTTGTTCATTATTGTTTAGTAACAAATGACAATTTGGATCCTTTTTAGTTAAAGGCGTACTGTAATTTTACAATCCATTCATCTGTCGCTGGAGATTTTGAGCCTGTTAAAATTAATTTTATCATAAATGGTAAAAAAAAAAGGTAAAAAAATTGTCTCCCAAAAATAGTCTCAACCATTAGATTGGGAGACTACAAGATTAAATCTGCTCAAACTGCGAAGTCTGCAGCGGCATCAAATAATTTCTGCGTTATTACAACATATTGTGATTTTTTCCCTTTGTTCAAGAAATATAATGGATTATTATTCATAAGGCATCATTTTTAGTTGAAATGTTTGCAAATTGTATTTTGCAGACGCAATTCTGATAAGGCAGCCATGCTTGAATCTGAAACACCTGAGTATTAGCCACTGTAGTGTACCACGGTAAAGTACGAGACACCCCAAACCACGCAACATCAGTCATTTTTCCAAGTCACATAAAAGCCTAAACGTTAATAAAGAGACGTACCATTGGCGCCCCAGGAGAGGAAGAAGGGAGTACTTCACATCGATTCGACAGTTGATACAAAAGCCGAAGAACCCACTCACAATAGGCTCAGCTAACAGCCGCAGTAATGAAAAATGATAAACAGCTCTTGAAATTAAGAGAGCCACAAATCCTACCAATATATGACTTAAGAGTAACCAGGCAGATTCCTTCTTGTACAAATTCCTTTCACAAAGGTTTTCGAAGATCTAGGCACCCCTACTGATGCGTCAGAAACTCCATGCACTATAAAATAAACAAATAAACAGAGCAGCATTCTCTAGCTTCACCTAACATCATCATAATCCTCTGGCATCAGCTAATTACAATCATCAACCCTCTACTCACAGTAACTTACATACTACTACTATCCAATACAAATCCCCTTCAACTATTTGTTAAGATTTACCCACCCTGTCAGTTACATCAGCATCACATCTGCCACCTACAAAAACAACAGAGCACCATTTCAAGAACTCACGAGATACCACATATAGATCTACAAAATAAATCAGAACAACTCCAGAGTTTTATTTCTGCTAATATCAAATTCGCACACAAGTCCAAGTCCGGATGTTGGCCCATCATCACCGCCAACCTCTCCCGATAAGGGCTTTTTCAGGTATGCATTTATGTTATTTGTACTCCACCATCATCAGACCTCAAAGAATACAATAGGAATGGATAGTGTACACACCTCAAGATTCAACAATGCAAGGACTTGCCCATACGCTTGTTAGACACAAGCAGCAACTACGCTAAAATATTGAGCTCATTGAGGTGTTTAATCGAGTAGTTGAATTAGTGTATTGCTACTGTCGTCATGCTAGTGTTATTCACATTGCAGTTGCATTCTGTAAAAGAACAGTAAAATGGGAACAATGGTAGAAAGCAAGATTTCCATAAGTACAAGCCAAACCAATGAATTAGCCTGAAGCCCCACCTAGCATAGAGTGCAGGACAGTCAACTATGAACTCTCATCCTGCAACATAATTGAAACAACGCACTGACGCCCATTATGATACAAAAGGCAAAGCAATGGATAATTTAACGAGACACTGCTCTAGTCCACTATCATGCAAACTGAATAACAATCATCTAATCATGACTCTGTTAGCTGCCTGGAGAGCGGACAAGAAAACCATAAGTTACAAGTTGTCCGGTAAAGCTTCAAACAAGCTAGCTGACATTCCCCCATATGCTTATCCAAACACATTAAACAGAACGTGTCCAGCCATGTGAAGAAGCTAAGTAAAATGGTCTGCCCATAGATGTCAGCTTGTCGGCACAGCATCCGAAAGTGGTACTACATTGGGTTAAAATAGTGGGGCTACATCAACTTGCCTTGGGTTGAGAGCCTTTTTGGGGGGGGGGGGCTTGCCACACACACATGCATGTCCAGATGTCCTTATGTGCACAATGCTCATAACTGCTAAATGACGCATGCCACATATCGCTATTACACATTATAATCGAAAATTCAGCAAAGTTCCACATTCAACCACAAGTTGTTCAAAAATGTGCCTAAGGTGAGCCCATAGTTACCCAATTCCCTTCACAAACTCCCCTCCCAACGGGGTCAAGGATCTTCAATCACAAAAGCAATTCCATCATGATTCACTCAGGATCATGTTCCAACCATGAAACTAGTAATTTGAATTCAGCATCAAAATTTGAGAAGAAAATAAAAACAAATAAAAGACATGATGTGGTCTTATATTCGCATGAACATCTTTCATATATCAATCTTGCAACCACTTGAAACATATTTAATATTGAGCAAATTGATTATCAGTAAGAAAAGATATAGACTTCTAGTTCTAACATGTGATGCTAATTCAGATATGAAACAAAACTAAACTTTCTTTAAGATAAATTCTGATTGCAAATGACACTTCAAAATCCATTCATTCTGGAACTGTCTCTTAGCATATTTATACCAAAGCCATCCCATAACACACAAATCATTCCTTGATCCAGGTAATTATAGGTGTGCCGTGCACCAATATTGTTATCTATGTTATCAAGGTGTATGGAATGAATTCTGTCATCAATATGCACCGCAACATACTTAGATTTTTTCGCCCCTTGGCAGTGGAGATGGGCCTTCTTCACTAGGCACATTAGTAAAGTTAGAGCCCATGGAGAAGATAACAAGCCTACCTAAGCCCAAAGGCTTATGCCCCTAACCCACAACCTAGCCCACAAGAAGGAAGTTGTCATCACCAAGGTTTGAATCTTGGCCCTGAAAGCGGAGGGCCATAACCTCACCCACTCAACCTATTTATTTTCATTAGAAAATTTGTTATATGATTGGTCTTCCATCTCAACATTTTCACATGCAAAGCTGAAGGTTGTAGAGAGGGTCATAGCTCACAAGAGCATCCAAACAGCTATAAATCCTAAAAGGTGTAATTAAGCGCAGACACTCGGTCTTAAGTGCTTCTACTATAAGCTTGCAGGATTCCTCTATCAATCTAATATAGAAAGCCAGCTAGTTAAGCTTAAGCAATTGTATTGTGAGGAACATTTAATATAAATCTACTCAGTAAAATAGCAATCTTCACTCAAGCTATCTGCAAAATCATTAGTTGGTACTAACCACACAATATGTCATGCTCGCTGGGAAAGATGGTTGCGGGCTAGTACTTCTCTAATCCCTGGAGTGGGGATGCTTTCACATCCAAAAAGTTCTTGAAGCTTTGTGTCACATATGACCATAGAATTCAACGGATCCTGGAAAATTCATGGGATCATCAGTAACAAAGTTATAAGCAATCTTCCCATAGTGGATAATCGGAAACTCAACACATATACAGTAGAGACAATGTAACAAACCCTATCAAATTTGGTATGATAGGACATGAAATTAGCCGACTATGCTTTAATGCAGTCAACCAGCATAAATAAACCCCATGCTATAAATGCACACCTCTTCACTCGAAGTCCTAGTCATACTCCAGTGAACACAATAAATTATCTGTTGCTGCCTGCATATCTGTTTCCTCTAATACCTATGTGTTAGGATCTCCAAGCACGCAACACTATTTAGCAGCTGAGGACCAACTGAGAGTGGATATTAGAAGAACTGGAACCACCTCACTTTTCCATCATCATTCCATTATCACTGATTCTTATTCATCTTTCAACTTTACAAGACAAATGAAAAAGGATGACACATCATACGTCTGAGGTAATCCTCAAAGATGAGGCAAACTGCCACTCCATCAAAACATAACAGGATCTAAGAAAACCATATCCTAGGGAGCCTGTACACAGAACTCTAGAACACCTTATTTGATCCAAAGTCAAGTTGTAACCTTCCGAAAAGTTACAATCACGCCTCCTAAATTTTCAGCTTTCATACAATCCACTCAATCGCTACACTCATACTGCAATTTAGCAATGACTCAAAGGATAAGCTAGTATTTACCAGGCCAGGAAACAATACCGCATCAACGGCACAAATTCTAGCACACACACTCTAATTAGTCATAGCAGACCTAATGTTTGACAGGTTAGCAGAATACTATTTGTGAAAGAAATAACTCTCATTAATTGTAAGGCTGAATTCCAGGAAAATGAACTCTCCCATCATCCCATGGGGAATCATACCTTCGAGCCTAAAAGCCTCTTTTTCCCCTTTCTTTAACTTGACCTTGTCTTTGCACCAGAATTTAAAAGAGTTGAAGACACTGAGGCCTATATCAGTTGCTAGGTCATTTCCAATCTTGGGGGGGAAAAATGTAGTCTTCAAGGTTCTTTCTTTCAAAAAAACTTGTTTCTTGTGTTATATCTGCTATACTCCTTTTCATATCCTACCAAAACATTTCATGCACAAAGCATACTCCATAACATCAATAGTCCAGGTCAAAGTCATATAAAATTTAAAGAACTCAAGAGTTTTAGGAGCAACAAAAGCATTCTCACCATTCAGAACCTGTCTAACCACCAACGTGCAAACTCCTGATAAACAAATCACTTGTGACTAAATTAACAGACTTCCAAACTCTGTGAGACCTAACATGAGGATGATCTTGGATCAAAGATGAATATTTATGTCAGACAACTGCTTTAGCAAGAAATGGGATATATGTGCTACCACAGAAGTTCATTTAAGCATGATATATTGTTTGACCATCAGAAACTTCACTTCTTAGCAAAAAAATTCATATGATGGATTAGTCTGCGTTAAAGAGAGATGGAAACAGAGCATCAAACAAATAGAGAACCCACCTCCAAGCCTTCCACCTTAATGTAATCTTCAATACGCTTATATACTTCTGATTGAAGCATCTCCTTCTCACTAGTACCGAAGAATTTTGCAAGTGCTTCAGAAATGACAATAGGTGCAGCTTCAGTACTTGGAACTTCAGATTGTCCAAGCTTTACTTTCTTGGACTGTTGACCTGAAGCCTCTGAAACCATTAGAACAACCATGAGAATGAGGATCCAAATTTTCCGCGTAAGATAAACTGTGTATATGAATCTCTCTTATCATATTCTTACAAACCCTGTATATAAATCTCTCTTATCATATTCTTACTTGCAGAATCAAGAGGAACAATATGTTTTGCCAGCAGTTTGTTCATCTGAAACATGTCCGTAGAATCAGTCTCAAAGACAAGCCGCAATTCATCATTGCAGATTATCTTTCTTTTGTTACTTGGATCTTGGAGATTGTGTTTCCTTATATATGCCCAGAGCTGCTTCACAATCTGCATTGGATAAAATATGCAACATCATAATATAAAAGACCAGAAGCAAATGTGTTGGCAGGGAGCCAAAACAAGACCCGGGGGGGGGGTGTTTATACCTCTGTTCGAGCCATTGCTGGTTGGCCAACAATTGCTTGGAGCTGAGGTGAAACACCACAAAGTTTATTCAGACCTCCTGGGCCCCCTCTTCTTTTGGGACGGCTTTGAGCACTGGAATTGAAATCAAACAACCAGGAATAAGGAAATAAATTGAATACATCTAAGCAAAGAAAAATCATTCCAGGGAGTGAAGCTACTATTCCAAAGAACACCCCCCCCCCCCGGGGGGAAACACACACACACATAGAAAGGTAGGAGACCACGTGCGTAAGTAACTTGTATCTCAAAAATTGCAATTTCTATTTAGTCATACGCGTCTCCAACAAAAAAATGCTTCAAGAGAGCAACAAACCAACATTACAAGAAATGTCATGTCTCCACTAGATTACAAAGGCGACATCAAATTGTTACATGAACAAAGGATTATAACAAAAAGGAAAATTCTTGTCAACAAAATGTATCTAGATAAAGCAATACATCTTTTAGAGCAATGCAGTCACTAAATTTGACCTATTTTGCTGGATTACAAGCTCCACTTTGAATTTGCAGTTTTGGTATATTTAAAGGCAAGGCCCAGATACAAAATCTAAACTGTGGCCTAATTTAACTACTAGCAAAAGTAAGGTGCCAATGGATGTTCATATCAAAAGCGTAGATGTCAGATCCATGAACCTAAAAACTGTTGTTGAAAATATTTCCCTAAAGAAGTCTTCCCATGTAAGACAAGAAATTGCTATTACTACTGCTCATAGTTTGTCTAAATTTATGCACAAAGGAACAGATACAGAAAACTGTAAGAAGCCTTTGCAATATCCTAGCTACTGACACAAATAATCCTTTACGTTGCCTGCAAAATATACAAGCAATATAACACGATGCCTGCATCAGTTCCAATGATCTTAAGCTTTAGGTGTAGGTACACTTCATTTGTCCAATTGATCAAAATCACACGAGTGCAACTGTGGTTCCAGGTTAATAAATTGTTTAAGTTCAAGTTACTCCTGCGTCACAATTTAACAAGAAAACTCCAAACATGATCAGTCACAGGTAACTTCTCAAATGGAGATAGCTTTTGAAAATCTTGGAAAGGTAGTGAATAATTTCAAAACATGGATTCGCCTCAACTTCATGGTTTCAAAAATCTGAAACTGCACATGCACAAGAACCCTAGACCTTAACTGACCCAATAGATACCCCAAAGCCTGAAACTTTGAGAGGAAGAAGTCCCAAATGAACCAAATTCTAAAAGCAGAGAAATTTCCCTACATTATCAAAACTTAATTTAGCAGGAACACAACGTCACTTCTTCCCCCTTTACCCACATTTCCTCACGAATCAAATATGCAAAGACGGAAATATCCCAAAACTAGGAGAACCTGTCCAAATGCTCCAACTGTCCAAATTTTTCAAGCAGAAGAAGGGGAACGAGTATTAAAAATCACAAAAGGGAGTAAATTTCGTCAACCCACCAACCTTCCACATTAGGGAACAAAATGCGTACAATGCATCGACGCAGTCGATAACTTCAGATGCACAAATTTCTCAATTTTGAGCAACCCCAAAAGTGTAATGCACAACTTTGCAACACCAGAAACAAACAACGGGCCCTTAATTTCACCAGCAGAAAGACATATCCCCACAAAATTGAACAACAAAAAAGACTAATAAATCCTGAGATCAACAGAAAATAGGGTTTAAAAAACACAAAACCTGTCCTTTGCCGGCGCCGATGAGTGAGAATCGACAACTGCACTTGCACAAGGCTGTCCGAAACTGATCTCAGTGGGGCCCCGATGGCCGGCAGAGCCGCCACCAAAAGTGGGTGGGAAATGAGAGTGAGGAGTAGGATGATGGGGGTGATGATAAACATGCTGATGAGGATGAGGATGAGGGTTAAGACTAGGGTTAGGGTTAGCGTTTGTGGGAGGGTTTACAATCTGGGTTCTCGGAATCACCGTCGGCGGCGGTGGTGGCGGCGGCGGAGGACTGAACAGAAGGGTGATCTGGGCACGAATGAAATCGATTTTGTTAGAAAGATCAAACCCTAATTTGGATTGAAGACGAAGAATAACATCGTTGAAAGAGGTGAAGGAATTAGGGTTTGTCTCTCGGAAAAGAGCGGCTAAGCCCTCAGCTATATCTTGGTCCGACGCCATTTGTGAATGGGATGATGGGGAATTATATTTTGTCTCTCTCTGTCTCTCTCTCTCTCTCACTCTCTCTCCAACAGAAAAAAACGGATTCTATCCACCCACCCACCCTCTCTCTCTCTCTGAGTCGCTGTCTCTGTGTCTTTCTCTCTCTTAGGAGGCTGCCCCCTGTTTCTATCTCTTTCTACTACTCTCTGAGTAGAGGTGAGAGAATATGTGAGAGACACAGAGAGAGAGAGTGGAATATGAAAATGACAAAAGAGCCCATGCTGTGTTATGTTATTACTTTTTCTTCAAGGCATTCTTTTTACCCGACAAGACTCGCTTTGGACTTTTGGTGCAGGTGGAGTGTGCCCAGTGCCAACTACCGCTCACACGCACACGCCTGCAGTTGCACGACTCTTAGGGTGTTTTCGTAGCTCTTGTAAAATTGACCACACATATCAAATCCGAATCAAACATTCTATACTTATGTCCCATCAAAAAGAGGCTCATCTAACCGTAGATTCGAATTGAACCAAATTTGATAGAATTTTTGTACAAAATTGTTTTTTTATTAAGACATATTTATTGGATCAAATATTAATTAATTTAAATTTGAATTGGATTGAAAATTATCTCACTCAAAGTCCAATCGAATCACAATATCATCTGCCGATCTGAACATTTTTATATAAGTGGAAGGAGGTATCATTCAATAAAATCGATCCATACATGCTTGTTTAGTTAAGATGGATGCAACTCATTATTAAGATAGTCCAAATAACTTCACCTTGTTTTGGAGTCCAATTTGATTCAGTCAATCCTTGCCAAAGTCTCCAAAAAATGATTTTTTATAAGACAAATTTATCATACTCGATATTAGTTGACCCAAAGCCAATCAAGTTGAAAATGGATTGATCCAACCTTAAATTGAGCTGAAGTCTCACTGACCTAACATATAACCAACCTTATTCATTTTCAGTTTATAAAGGCCAACGAACTCAAACTTAAGTTTTTAGTATTAGTAACTTTTAAACAATTTAATTAAATTAGTTGCTACCTAAGATTAAATACTTATTAAGAGTGAATCGATCGTTTGGTTCATCATATTGATTTTTATCTTGTTATAGCAATAAAATTGTTGATTCTTATACCTAATGTTTGGTTCCCTTTTTTTTTTTTAATAATTGGAATCATATTGAGTAATCACTGAAATCTTTGGGTATGAATTTGTGTAACTCCCCTTCCTCCTTGTTTAGATAAGCACATGTCCTAGAAATTAGATTTCTTTATCACAAGTTGAATCAAAAAATTGATGTTATGGATCAAAATCATTCACATACCTCTTATCTTCATTTCTTATTATATTTCATAACAACTTTTTAAACTAGACTAGATGACTCCTATTGCATACAACCTTAACTTGACACATTAGTATTCCAATCGAAAGAGCATGTTAAGTAAGTAATTAGTTTAAGTTGTTTTCTAGCTTTTTTTTTAAAGAATAAATCTAACCCAACTGCTCAAATCTTCTCCCTCCCTTGCCTAACCTTCTTTCAATCTCTTTAGATACTTCTAATTTACTACGGTTGCGAGAATTCAGGTCCTTATAAATTGGACATTCAGACAAAAACTTCAAATTCAAACCCTGTCCGGATTATAAATCGAACACTCTGATCAGATTTGGAACTCAACCCAAAGTCCGATATCCAAACTCAGTTATTCGAATGTCTGAATCTATAATATGATTTTTGGATATTCTGTCCGAAATTTTGTATGACTAAACCCAAACATGATTTTTTTATGTTTGAACCTGGTTTGGAAAATTTTTATCAAATTTTCTAGAGAACTTAGACTAAAATTACATATAAACCTAGTTATTTAATGTCCGAACCCAATTCCCAGAATTTGTCTGAATCCAAAATGGTTCAAAATTTAGACAACTTGAACTCGAATGTCCAAACTTGAACCAACCCAAATTTAAATTCAGACATGATCAGCTGTCTGAATTTTTTAATTTGCAAAAAAAATTTGGGACTGTACATCATTTTCTCTAGTTTGGACAAATTTGGGTAATTAGATCGGAGAGATGAGATTATTGCCAACCTTGTAATTTACTAAAATGAGTGACTTTGTGACCAAGAACAGCAAAAAGCATGACAATAGTCCAAAACGGCAAATCTTCTTGAAAAGTCAATTCGGGATGCAACATCATCATAAAACTCTAGCAACTAAAATTTAATGAACATATTCACTTGAATTGTTGCATCAAACAAGTATCTACTGGCAGTTAAATATAATACGAATAGATAGATATTAAAATAGATATCAATTATTTAAACAATTATTAATTTTCTAAATAATTGATTTTATCGAATAGAGTCTCAGTGGTTTACATGATTAAAATATTAAAAACTACTCTAAAAGCTATTGCTAAACAAGGCCTTTGCTGTCTTGAGCTCGCTGACCTAACAAGTAATTAGGTTAAGGTAAAATTTGATATGCTAATTCATAGGTTATTTTAAATAATAATAATAATAATAATAATAATAATAATAATAATAATAATAATAATAATAATAATAATTATTATTATTATTATTATTATTATTATTATTATTATTATTAACAGATAATAATAACAGGTTGATGAGGTAAAGGAAGGAATTCTTTGTCTTTGTCAACAATCTTCCACATAATATAGATCAATTCGGCCTCAAAGAAATTTTCCAGAGAGCAGGACGAGTAAGCAACACTTACATTCCTCCTAGAAGGGCACGAAAGACCCATACAAGATTTGGCTTTGTTCGTTTTTAGAGTCGAGGAGATGCTACTAAAAGTATTCAATTGCTTAATAATGCAACAATCCAAGGAAAGAAAATTTCAGTTTGCCTAGCACACTACAAAAGAAGAAGACCTCGACTACCCAGTCATCAGCACAGAGAAGCCCCTGAGAGTATCAGATTTTGGAGAAAAAAGAAGCATGAATAAGGCCATGATAATAAGGTCCAGGTTGTGAGAGCTAGTCAGGACAGCCAATCCCACAACCATCTTTTAAAGGGCCTAGGGACTATAGAGTTTGAAAAATGTCTTCATAGGAGCCTTGTTGATAAACCTCAACTCTGACCCATTCCAGGATTCCCTTCTCATTATTGACTTACACCAAATAGAGTTAGAATCAGTTAAACCAACTTCACTCGACATTCGCCTAGATTAAGTGCTAGAAATCGATTCGGTGATTGAAACCAAGTTCCCTGCGGATACGACCCGTACTTGCCTTTGCTGGCTACAACCGGCACCGTGCACTTGCGGTACATTTTCAACACAACAAGTTTTTGGCGCCGTTGCCGGGGAGCTTGTTTGTTTTCAACATCGAAAGCGATTTTAAACGCTTGAGATTAGGCTTTTTTCTTTTTATTTCTTTTCCTTTTTCCTTTCCCTTTCCCCTTCTCTTCTTCCTTGCTTGTTTTACTCTTGCTTGAGCCTGCTTACGCTTGGTGTAGTTTTTGGCTTTGTATGCGCAGGCGCAGTCAGGGAAGTCACAACTTGCTTCCGCTGAACCCTGAAATCGAAGCCACTGCTCGTAAACAAAGCGGCGCACGCAGAAAGAAGCAAGCTGCATCTACCATGGCGGCGCAAGACACTCGAGTTTTGAGAGACTATGCTATGTCTCAGTCGTCGGGTATCACCTCTTCTATAGTGAACCCCGCGGTTGAGGTGAACAATTTCGAGCAGCGCCCGGCCCTTATCTCGCTGGTGGAGCGTGACCAATTCGGTGGACACCTTTCTGAGAACCCCAACATGCACCTTCGCAATTTCCTTGCGAAGTGTGATACCATTAAACTCAATGGGGTCCCCACCGACGCCATCCGCCTGAGGCTCTTCCCTTTCTCTCTACGGGATAGAGCCAGAGATTGGCTCCAAAATGAGGAGCCCAATGCTTTTGCTACATGGGACGCCCTCTCCAAGGCCTTCCTGAGTAAGTACTTCCCCCCAGGGAAGACGGCCAAGCTGCGGGCCGACATCACTTCATTCGCCCAACTGCATGGCGAATCACTGTATGAGGCGTGGGAACGGTTCAAGGACTTGCAACGCCAATGGCCCCACCATGGAGTCCCTGATTGGCTCCTCATCCAGACCTTTTACAATGGTCTGGACCAGACCCTGAAGATGTCTATTGATGCTGCTGCTGGTGGGGCACTGATGGGGAAATCTATTGAGGTGGCCAAGGCTTTACTTGAGGACATGGCCTCCAACAATTATCACTGGTCCAATGAGAGGGCAACCCCGAAGAAAGCAAGCGGGGTTTATGGAGTCGACGCTGTGGACTTGCTAGCTAGCAAGGTTGATGCCTTGGCGTAGCGATTCGACAGGCTTGGTACTCCTTCAGGGAGTTCAATGGGAAGTCCATCTGGTGCAATGTTTGAGGTCGGGGCATTTTGTGAGGTATGTGGCGTTCAAGGCCACATTTCTGCTGAGTGCCAATCTGTTTTTCCGGGCGTTGAGCATGCCAATGCAATGCAAACCTATGGCCAACGCCCACAAAATAACCCCTATTCAAACACATATAACCCCGGTTGGAGAAATCATCTAAATTTCTCCTACCGCAACAATAATCCCATGCCATCCAACCCCTCGCAATCCCAGCCTCAACCTCCTGGTTTCCAATATAGGCCCCCCTATGCCCAAGCTCCTCAACCGACCCCTCAACAACCTCCACCTCCTCAACCCAAGTCCAACCTAGAGAACCTCATGGAGCGCTTTATAGTTACTCAGACAAAGACTAATGAGGTACTCAATGAGTCGGTTAACCAGTTGAACTCCAAGTTTGACTCCATGGCTATTTACTAGAAAATGATGGACAATCAAATTGCCCAAATTGCACAGCAAGTAAACCAGTTGTCTAGACCCTAGGGGCATCTGCCAGGTCAATCAGAGACCAATTCCAAGGGTCAGATAAAAGCTATTACACTGCGGAGTGGTAGAGAGTTGGAGGGCCCTGTAGTTCCTATGAGGGAAGAGAAGAGAGGAGGAGCTGAAATTGTGGATGAGGACACTAGGATGGCCCCTAGAGAGGCCATGAGTGAGAGGGCCCATAATGAGAAGCCCAAGGAGGATACCCCAGAAATTACCCCCTCTCGCGTGAAGCCTTACAAGCCTTCTGTCCCCTACCCTCAAAGGCTAGTAAAGGCTAAGGAGGAGCACAAGTATAGCAAGTTCCTCGAGATGCTCAAGAAGTTCCACATCAACATTCCCTTTTTGGAGGCTATTACTGACATGCCCGCCTATGCCAAGTTGTTGAAGGATTTGCTCTCCAATAAAGGGAAACTTCTCGACCATGCTACGGTGTCGCTCCCTGCAGAGAGTAGTGCTATCATTCAGAACAAGCTCCCTCCTAAACTTTCAGATCCAGGGAGTTTTTCCATCCCCTGTTCTGTCGGGGGCCTCACCATTAGTAGAGCACTGTGCGACCTTGGAGCTAGCGTGAGTCTCATGCCATACTCCATTTGCAAGAAGCTGCAAGTGGGAGAGCTAAAGCCCACCACCATCTCCTTGCAGCTAGCCGACCGCTCAGTCAAGTACCCTATTGGTGTCCTTGAGGACGTTCCACTCCAAGTGGGGAAATTTTTTATTCCCTGCGACTTTGTGGTTATGGAGATGGAAGAAGACTCCCGCATACCTATTATATTGGGAAGACCATTCCTAGCTACTGCGGGAGCCATGATCGACGTCAAGAACGGCAAACTCTCCCTTCAGGTTGGGGAAGAGAAGGTGGAGTTCAGTTTGCCGCAAATGATGGCTTCCCCCTCTTTAGGCGACTCTTGCTGTAGGGTCGACATGTTTGAGAAAGCCCTCAACCAAGAGGACACTACCCAAAACTCTGCGGATGACCCATTGGAGGCTGCGTTGATTGGTTGTCATGTCACAAACTCCAGCCCGGGTGAGAAGGAGGAGTATGCCAGACTCCTCAATGAGTCATGTGATGAGATTCATAGTGTGGAGGAACCTACCTCCAAGAAAGAAAAAGAAGAGAGCCCACCGAAGGTAGAACTCAAACCCCTACCTCCTCATCTCAGGTATGCATTTCTGGATTCCTCTCGTCAATTTCCCGTTATTGTTAATGCTAATTTGGATGGCCCTCAATTGAAACAATTGCTGGATGTGTTGCGTAAGCATAAGGGTGCCATTGGGTATAACATTGATGATATTCGGGGACTTAGTCCTACATTCTGCATGCATCGCATCTTTCTTGATGCCAGTCACCGTCCTTCTCGACAACCTCAGCGTCGTTTAAATCCAAATACGCAAGAGGTTGTCAAAAAGGAGATCCTCAAACTGCTTGATGCTGGAATTATCTACCCTATCTCTGACAGCGAGTGGGTGAGTCCAGTCCAGGTAGTCCCCAAAAAGGGCGGTATGACTGTCATTAAGAATGAGCGAAATGAGCTCATTTCTACTAGGACTGTTACTGGGTGGTGCGTGTGCATCGACTATCGTAGATTAAACCAGACCACCCGTAAGAATCATTTCCCCCTCCCTTTCATTGATCAAATGCTGGAACGGTTGGCGAAGCATTCCTTTTTCTGCTATCTGGATGGTTATTCTGGTTTCTTTCAGATTCCTATCCATCCTGATGACCAGGAAAAGACGACTTTCACATGCCCGTATGGTACCTTCGCTTATAGAAGGATGCCATTCGGATTATGTAATGCCCCGACCACCTTCCAGCGTTGCATGACCGCCATATTTTCTGACCTTATTGAGAACATCATGGAGGTGTTTATGGACGACTTTTCCGTGTATGGAGGTACCTTCGCCATTTGCTTAGAAAATTTAACCAAGGTACTCCATAGATGTGAAGAAGTCAACCTAGTGCTGAATTGGGAAAAATGTCATTTTATGGTGCAGGAAGGGGTAGTACTAGGTCATGTCATTTCTGCTAGGGGCATTGAGGTGGACAAAGCTAAGGTTGAGGTTATTGAGCGGTTGCCCCCTCCTACTTCGGTAAAGGGAGTGCGGAGTTTCCTTGGTCATGCGGGGTTTTATCGCCGCTTTATCAAGGATTTCTCCAAAATCGCCAAGCCTCTTACTCAGCTGCTCACCAAAGATGCCCCGTTTGTCTTTACTGAAGAGTGCCATGAAGCTTTTTGCAGGATTAAACAGACACTAATTTCTGCCCCCATCATACAACCACCAGATTGGGCTCTCCCATTTGAGATCATGTGCGATGCCAGCGACCATGCGGTGGGGGCAGTTTTGGGGCAGAGGAAGGATAAGAAACCCGTAGTGATCTACTATGCTAGTAGAACGCTGGATGAGGCCCAGCAGAACTACACCACGACTGAAAAGGAATTGCTGGCAGTTGTGTTTGCAATGGAGAAATTTAGGCCCTACCTGCTATGCTCCAAGGTCATCGTGTATACGGATCACTCTGCCCTCAAGCATCTCCTTGAGAAGAAGGATGCCAAGCCCTGCCTCATTAGATGGATTCTTCTACTCCAAGAGTTTGACCTGGAGATCAAAGACAAGGCAGGGGCCGAGAATGTCATGGCCGATCATCTTTCCAGGCTCCTTTTTGAGAGCCACGACACCCCTATTGATGATACCTTTCCTGACGAGCACCTCATGGGCATCGAGTGGGGATCCACCTCATGGTTCGCCGACTACGCGAACTATCGAGCTACAGGAGTCCTCCCCGGTGATCTATCTGACCACCAAAGAAAGAAGTTCCTCGATGATGCCAAAACATATTTTTAGGAGGAACCTTTCCTGTATAAGTTATGCAAGGATGGGATTATCAGGAGGTGTCTTCCTGAGGGGGAAATTCAAGCTGTGATCTCCCATTGCCATGATTCACCTTGCGGGGGACACGCTAGCACCTCCAAGACAACCGCTAAGGTGCTGCAAGCGGACTTCTTTTGGCCTTCACTATTTAAAGACGTCAATGCCTATGTCCGAGCATGTGACCGCTGCCAGCGGACGGGGAATCTATCCAGGAAGAATGAGATGCCCCTCAACTTTATCCTTGAAGTGGAGATCTTCGATGTTTGGGGCATCGACTTCATGGGACCTTTTCCGTCTTCGAGAGGCCACAAATATATCCTTGTCGCTGTGGATTATGTCTCCAAATGGGTAGAAGCCGTCGCTAGTCCCACTAATGACTCCAGGGTCGTAGCAAAACTTTTCAAGAAGATTATATTCCCGCGTTTTGGAGTCCCGAGAGTCATAATCAGTGACAATGGGTCGCACTTTGTAGAGAAAAGGTTGGAAGCCCTTCTGAAGAAGTACGGGGTGCATCACAAATTTGGGCTCAGCTATCACCTCCAGACTAGTGGCCAAGTGGAAATCTCAAATCGTGAACTCAAGGCCATTTTGGAGAAAACAGTTACGCGATCGCGAAAGGATTGGGTGGATAAGCTTGATGACGCTCTTTGGGCCTACCGCACGGCTTTCAAGACTCCTATAGGTACCACCCCCTTTCGCCTTATCTATGGCAAGCCTTGCCACCTCCCCGTAGAACTGGAACATAAGGCTTATTGGGCTATCAAGCACCTCAATTTCGACTTGAAGTCGGCGGGGGGAGAAAAGGCAGCTGCAACTGAATGAGCTGGAGGAAATTCGGCTTGATGCCTATGAGAATTCGTGGCTCTATAAGGAGAGAGTTAAGAGGTGACATGATCGGTTCATAAACCGGCGAGAGTTTCGGGAAGGTGATTCGGTTCTTCTTTTCAATTCCCGATTGAAGCCTTTTCCTGGGAAATTTCGCACTAGGTGGTCGGGCCCCTTTAAGGTACTCAAGGTATTCCCATATGGGGCTATTGAAATGGGTAATGAAACCACCAGCGCATTCAAGGTAAACGGTTCCCGTTTGAAACACTATGTCGCCGGTGCGCCACTTGAAAGGAGGGTCACATGTGCCCTCCTTAATGCCCCATCTTCCTAGGGATCCCAATGGTCAAGCTAACGACCTAAAACAAGCGCTTCTTGGGAGGCAACCCAAGCTTTATTGTTGTTAAAAAAAAAAAAAAAACAGGACAGGCACGGCCGTGCAACAGTGACGCACGACCGTGTGTCAGCTCCCGAATGCACTTACGCCTGGACGCCCCACCGTGCGCCTCCCCTGTGCGGCAACCCCTACGCACGACCGTGCGCTCCGCTTTCAAAACCAAATCTGCCCTCTTCTTTTTCCGCCCTGCTTCTTCTTCTTCCCGACTTCGCCCCACCCCGCACCTTCTCCTCTCTTTCTGGGCCGCCGTCCCCCGGAGCCCTCCCCGCCGACCGGTCGCCGCCGCCGCCGTCCTCCTCGCCGTCGCCGCCGTCCCTCGGTTCTCTCTCTCTCTCTCTCTCTCTACCCCCACCCCCTTTTTCCCTCTCTGTCCCCCTCCCCCTGGGTCGTCGGTCACCGGCCGGCCCCCCCTTCGGCCGGCCCTCCTCTTCCCCCTCCCTTTGGGTTGCATCTTGGCCTGCTTTGGTTTGTGCTTGCTTGATTTGCTTGCCAATGGTTGAATTGGTTGAATTGGTTGCACGGTTGAATTGGTTGATTGGTTGATTTGTCCCTTGGTTGATTGGTTGAATTGGCTTGTGACTTGGTTTAGGCATTGCTCGAGTTTCCTTGTTTCTGCTTCGGGTTGATTAGGGTGACTTGCTTCCCTTGTTTGAATTGCTTTGGTTGTTGGTTTTGTCTGGCCTTACCTTACCATGGCCCCCAAGAAACGCTTGAAAACCACAGCCGCTTCCACTAGCCGGGCCTCCACGACCCGCGGTGACCCCTCTCTCCCTCATGTGATTAACAAGCACCATATAGCGTTTTTGGATGCCAAACATGCTAAACGCTATGACACCGTCGTTAGTCGCAAAATTTGTGCCCCCAGTTATCTCAATGTTGACATGTTGCGCACTTTACATCTTTACGATGATTTGGTGATTCTGTTGGGCAATTTGGGGTGGACTGAATTTGTTCGTTTCCAAGAACCCGTCTATGAACGCCTCATTTAGGAGTTTATGAGTTCACTAGTGGTGGATTTTTCGCGTAAGTTTGACGGGGTTCGGGGGTATATCTGTTTCCGCTTATTCAACCATACTCATGAAAGGCACCTTATTGGGTTTAATGAGCTGTTGCGTTTACCCGCTGCGGGTGCCACTTCCCACACTCATCCCGACTACCAACCCAAGAAGTTTTGGGCCACTCTCACTTGTTCTGGGCGTCCGTACGAAGCTCGGTCTACCAAGGCCACCTGGATTTGTAATCCGGTGCTTCGTTACTTCCAACGCCTAATGGCCAACCACGTCTTCCCAAGAGCTGACAACCAAAACGGGGTTCGGGCGGGTGAACTGTTTATGCTTTGGGCGGCCTTACATCGAAAGGCCATCAATACGGGTGCCTTTATCGCCGACCACCTCGATGAACATGCTAAATCCGCTAAGGTGGTCATTAGTGACAGTGGTCTTATCACGGCCTTAGCCAAGGCCCTGGGGTACGGCGCGCAGCTTGCCGCCTTGCCTGTACTCCATCAGCCGGGTCGCATTGACCTTACTACATGTATCAACATGAAACTCTTCACCGCCCTTGGTGGAGGTCAATTGTGGCTCAACCACCACGACTGGGCACTCTTTCCCCTCCCCAACCAACCCCGGACCACCATTACCAACCCTGCGAACCTCATCTATGATGATGAGGAGGCCGAGGAGGACGAGGACCTCCCCGGGGCTCGCGGTGGTCCACGCCGCGCCTCTGGCTCTACTGATGCGGGTCCCTCTCACCCTTCTTCGGTTCCCCCTGTCGGCCCTATGAGTCCTTCGCCTCTTCAGACGGTTTTAGACCGTCTTGACCAATTACACGTCCAAAACCAAGAAATCCTTCGCAACCAGCAAAACATGGCCCACCTGGTTCACTATGCTTATGAGACCCATAACTGGCCATATCCGCCCCCTGACTGGCGGTCGAGAGGACCCCCCGGGCCTTCTTAACTGTCCCTTCCCTCCTTTCTCCCTTCCTTTTCTTTCATTGCGGACAATGACCGACTCCAGTAGGGGGGGAGCGCGAGTCCGCTGCTTAGGTAGTTGCATTTTCATTCTCCTTTTTCTTTCGCATGCATATAGCGTAGTGCATTTAGCATAGGTATTTGCATCGCAAGCATGACTTGGAGAGTTGGATGCGCGCAAGCCTACAAGGTAACCTCTAACCCTTCCTCTCTTCCTTTTCTCTTGTGTCTTTATTGCTTTCACAACTAGTTTCATGTTTTTCCCCTTGAAAAAAAAAAGAAAAAAAAACAGAGGAGAATTTTGAAAAAAAACCCCCTCCCTCCTATGACGATAATCAAGGCGTAGAGGATCAATTGGTTGACTTGTTTGTGTATACTTGTGGGTTCTTTGTGGCAAAAATGTGGTTGTTCGGTGATGTTGAGATTGTTATGACCATATTGTTTGGTTCACATTCCTGATTTCCCTTAAGATCCCCTTGTCATGAATGATTACTCCTTTCAAGTAGGACATCTTTGGGGTTGGTTGTGCTATGGTCGTGTGACCCGTGAGACTTTGAGCCTATAGACTAATTCATCAATTTAGTCTCATTTCTTTTTCATGCGTGTCTCTTCCATGACAACATCTCTAGAACTTGGTTGGATTCTCTTTGAAATCGCATTTAGCATGTATACAACATTAAAATGATAGAGGCATTCATTTCTTTTTGAGCTACATAGCCAAACTGCCACCTGTGATATAATGTTTACCCTTTGCTTACCCCTCTGAGCCTTTCCTGTTTTGTTGTGAACCTTTTGCTGTTAGCTTTTGGCCTAAACATATTTCCTACCCTTAAGCCAAAGCCAGTAGAGCAACACTTCGCTATTTTGTGGGTGATCTTTGGGTTTTGTTGTGGTTACTTTGGCATGTGTTAGGGATACATTATAGTGATCATTCAGGACACTTTCTTATTGTTATTGTGCATGCCACTCACTTATTTTCTTGTCCTTTGAAAAAAAAAAAAAAAACAAAAGAAAAAAAAGAAAAGAAAAAAAAGGGGAAATAAAAGTGTTTGGCATGTTAGCATATGCGTTCCTGATGGTCAATTGGGTTTAGGGTATGTTTGATTTCCCAATGAGAGTGTGATTGAGTTGTTTCGGTGTTGGTTGCTCACTAGCTATGGCTTTTAGCTCTACATTTCCCAAACTGTTTATCCCCCTCTCTTACCTGTACCCGTAGCCCCATTTCAACCCTGCGAAGTCGTCTTAATTGTTGTTGTGTATTTTGCGCTTTAGCGGTGGAGAATTGAGAATTCTACCAAGCCTATGGTAGATTGTTTTAGTGGAAGAGAATTGAGTGAACCTCTTTATACCTTAAACACATGTGAGGGAGAGCATTCACATTGTTTCCCCCCTTATGAGAGTCACTACCAAGCCAACTAGCTCACTACTTGTTTGGGTGAGTCATGATTGGGGAGGGGGGTGATATGGTTTGACGGGGTGTTGACCTGAACGTGTGGTCCTCCAACGATTTGAACTGAATCTTGCAAATCGTATTTGTGCCTCAAATTATCCCATTGGATGTGCGCAACTGTGTTCGATCCGACTGATCCCCTATTTGCCTTGCCTGAGGAGGCGGATAGTTGCAGGTTTTTGACTCCCTATCGATCAATTCCTGTTTCAGACTTGCTTGAGGACAAGTAAGAGATAAGCATGGGGGAGTTGATAAACCTCAACTCTGACCCATTTTCGACTCTAATTCTTCCCCTCTTTTCCTATAATCTTTCGACTAACCTTAGCAAAAAGGGGGTTGAATACACTTTCTTGACCTATTATGCGCTAAGTTGTCCTATTTCTTGATCTGCAGGTCTAAGGTCTAGAAAGTGAGAGTTTTCTGCTGGTTTTGCCAAAAAATGACGCTTTGGGATCAATTTCTAACATGAACGAAGCATCGACGAAGCCCGGGAGAACCATCTGGAGGAGCACGGTTGATTGTAGGGAGCGCACGGTCAGTTGCAGGATACGCACGGTCGTGCCTTGAAGCCAGAAGCTGCGCACGGTTGA
The DNA here is from genome assembly GCA_017589665.1 of Selenicereus undatus. Taxonomy (NCBI): domain Eukaryota; kingdom Viridiplantae; phylum Streptophyta; class Magnoliopsida; order Caryophyllales; family Cactaceae; genus Selenicereus; species Selenicereus undatus. The sequence continues at coordinate 91,063,586 of JACYFF010031959.1, forward strand.
ACACATGACCGTGCTCCTGAACGGTGCCTACCCCAGACACGCACGGGTGACCGTGCGTATGTGGCACGACCGTGCGTCAGTTATTTTGTCGCGACTTAATCAGTTTCGCAAAGGATGGTTGTGGGGGCTATTCTAATTTTCTTCCTTCCTCTCTCTCTCAAAAGAAGGGCGACCTTTAGGGTTTAGATTTGATTGCTTATTGTGGCTATTGAATTCAAGCTTCGGATCAAAATTAGTTTACGCTTTCGATTGAATATTGTTGCAGATTCTTCAGAGTACATTCTTTTTCCTTCCTTCACGTTCTAATTCAAGCATTAGTATTTCTTGGTATGTGTATGTTTTTGATTGAGATGTTGTTTAGAATCATGTTTAGCGGCTAAATTCCTTAATCTTGGAGTGGGTGTAGCCCCTGTGATGTAAATTGGATTGTTAATTCTAGGTTTTTGTGAATTACGCCAGAGTATAATTGAATTCTCACTTAGCATGCCAGGTGTTCGATGAATTGCCTGAGAGGGTTTTATTCATGTTCTTAATTTGGGTTTAGGAGACTAACGAAAGTTAGGTCCTTTACTTAGAGTAGCTTTGTGAGCAATTGAATTACCTGACACGAAAGTAGTCGGGGTGCAATTGGGAATCGAAATTACATGATCTTGTGGTTTTGTTATTCTAGTTTCACGAAAGTAGACAACTAGGTTAGCTTGATCAGTCTAATGACCTTCAAAAGTAGGCGTAGATGCTTTAAACCGGTAATAATTCCATTTCAATTATCTTACAGGCGGATTCACAGGACCTAGTTTATTCTACAATGATTATCACAGTGTGGTGAACCCCATTCCAGGATTCCCTTCTCATTATTGACTTAGACCAAATAGAGTTAGAATCAGTTAAACCAACTTCACTCGACATTCGCCTAGATTAAGTGCTAGAAATCGATTCGGTGATTGAAACCAAGTTCCCTGCGGATACGACCCGTACTTGCCTTTGCTGGCTACAACCGACACCGTGCACTTGCGGTACATTTTCAACACAACAAGTTTTTGCCTAGCACGCTACGAAAGAAGAAGACCTCGACTACCCAGTCATCAGCACAGAGAAGCCCCTGAGAGTATCAGATTTTGGAGAAAAAAGAAGCATGAATAAGGCTATGATAATAAGGTCCAGGTTGTGAGAGCTAGTCAAGATAGCCAATCCCACAACCATCTTTTAAAGGGCCTAGGGACTACAGAGTTTGAAAAATGTCTTAATAGGAGCCTTGTCTACACAACAGATGAACCAAGGGACTTAGCGACCTTGTCTTCAGCCATTATCAATGGTTTTGGTCAATGCACAAGGATCTGTGCTCTTAGTAGTTTCAAATTCATTTTGACTTTCCCTACTGTTGAACAGATGGAGGAGACCGGGAGGAACCATGAAGAATTGGGTCTATGGTTTAGTGAAATAAAAAAGTAGAGTAGATATGAATGTTGTAACTATAGAAAAGAGTGGCTTGAAATTTTTGGTGTTCCTCCATATGGTTGGCTTTGGGAAAATTTCAACAGGATAGCAGAAATTTGGGGAAGAGTAGTTTGTCTAAGCAAACCAATATATTGTACAGATTCATTTGTGTTGGGTTTACGGCCCAAATTCTTTTTTTCAGCTACTTGGAATCTAAGATCACATTATGTGTTTGAGATCTTCTATATTATGGAAATTATATTATTTTCATACTTTGGGTTGAAGATTTTCATCTTTTTTGGAAAGATGAGGTTTGGTGACCAAGATACCGTGGTGACTAGGGTTTCCTCATCCTAGCCTTCCTGCCCCTATATAAAGGGAACATACCTAGGATCTAAAATTAACTTGATCACTCCAGTATTCATAAACACATTAAGAGGTAGAAGTACTTTGTGAGAGATTACAAGAGAGAGGTTGTAATTCTGTTCTTAGATCAAATCACTGTGGTGATTGTGATCGTGTTGTATTCTTCCTACTCATAGTGAATTATTTTGGTGCTGTCGTCATCCGTGGTTTTTCCCGCATTGAGTTTTCCACGTTAAATCTCTTGTCTTCTTATTTCTGTTTCTGTTATTCTACTTGAATTTCTGAATCTCTTACTCATCCTATCGCTTCCGCTATTGTTGTTGCTCTAATATTTTCCTAACAAGTGGTATCAGAGCTTTGGTTATAGGATGTCTTCTATCATGAAGGTAGATATTCAGAAATTCGATGGGGAGATTAGCTTTAATCTCTAGAAGGTGCAGATGAGAGCGGTTCTCATCCAGCACGGGTTGTGGAAGGTTCTGAAAGGACCTCATGTTAAACCTGAAAAGTTGATAGAAGAACGGTGGGCTGAAGATGTGAAGAAGAGACGTGGGTCGCTGACGGATGACGAATGGGAGGAACTGGAGCTGAAAGCGGTTTCAGCCATACAACTGTGCCTGGCACCTCACGTTCTCCAAGAGGTACTTAACAAGGTAACTGCTATTGATCTTTGGACTCGGATAGAAGAACTCTACATGACAAAGAGTCTAGCCAACAAGATCCGGTTGAAGGAAAGGTTGTACACCTTTCGTATGGTTGAAGGTACTCCTGTCCAAAAACACTTGAATGAATTTAATTCAATTCTGGTAGATTTGGAGAGTTTGGATGTTAAAATTGAGGATGAAGATAAGGCTATTCCACTTGTTGTGTCTCTACCCCCTTCCTACAAACACTTTAAGGAAATTATGTTATATAGTAACTCGGATACTATATCATTTGAGGATGTCAAGTCTAACCTGTTGTCTAAAGAAAAATTTGACCATGACATCCATGCTGATCCAGCTGAGGGATTAGTTGTCAGGGGTAGAACCACTGAGAAAAAGGGGAACGATAATAAGAAAAAGAACCGTTCTAAGTCAAGGAATCCTCACTCTAACAAAACCTACCACTACTGCAACAAATTGGGTCATATCCAGGCTAATTGCTGGAAATTAAAGAAAAGGAATGGAAAAGAGGAAAAGGAGAAAACTGCTACAGCTGATTGTGTAGTAGAGTCAGAGTCTGATGGTGATGTGTTACTTGCTACTTCTTTAGCTACCACCTTCGAAAGGGGAATGGATATTGATTGGGTTTTAGATTCTGGTTGTACTTTTCACATGTGCCCTCACAAGGACTGGTTCGTCAGCTATGAGACAGTTGACACTGGGGTGATACTTATGGACAACAATGCTGAATGCAAAGTTGCAGGAATAGGTACGGTGCAGATTAAAACCCATGATGGGACAATTAGAACATTGTCTAAAGTGCGCCACATACCTGACATGACTCATTGTTTAATATCCTTGGGTACTCTTGAGACTAATGGTTGCAGGATTTCTATGGAAAATGGTTTCCTAAAAGTAACTAAGGGAGCCATGGTGATAATGAAGGGACTGAGGCAAGGCAGTCTCTACATTCTACAAGGAACTACAGTTACAGGCGTAGCTGCAGTTGGTACAGCAGATGACACAAAGTTATGGCACATGAGGTTGGGCCATATGAGTGAGAAAGGAATGACCATTCTGGGTAAGAAAGGTTGTCTTGGTAACGCCAGGACGGGTAAGCTCGACTTTTGTGATCACTGCGTTTTTGGGAAACAAAAGAGGGTGAGTTTCTCAAAAGCAAAACACCATACTCAGGGGATCCTCGACTACATTCATTCTGACCTGTGGGGTCCTTCAAGGGTTCCTTCTTATGGAGGTAAGTGTTACATGTTAACTTTTGTTGATGATTTCTCACGCAAGGTTTGGGTTTACTTCTTGAGACAGAAAAATGAGACATTCTCCATGTTCAAGAAGTTCAAGGCTCTGGTTGAGAACCAGAATGAGAGAAAGATCAAGAAACTTAGGACTGACAATGGTCTTGAGTTTGTTGAGTCAGAGTTTGAAGAGTTCTGCACGATTAATGGCATAGCTAGGCACAAGACTTTGGTTGACAAACCACAGCAAAATGGGGTTGCAGAATGAATCAACATGACTCTATTGGAGAAAGCTTGATGTATGATTTCAAATGTCGGGCTTTGGGATCGCAAAGCTTTTTTGGCAGAGGCTATTTCTACAGCCTGCTACTTGGTGAATCGTTCACCACATACCTCCATTGACTTCCAAATTCCAGAAGAAGTATGGTCAGGTAATCCTGTTGATTATTCTAGTTTAAGAATATTTGGATGTCCTGTGTATGCCCATGTGCATAATGGGAAATTAGCCCCTAGGGCTGTCAAATGTATGTTCCTTGGATATGCATCTGAGTCTAAAGGATACCGCATGTGGTGTCCTGAGTCTAAGAAAGTCATTCAGAGTAGGGATGTAACTTTCAATGAGACTGCTATGTTATCTCCTGGAGAGGAGTCTGTTGTTTCCTCCACTGGTGCAGGTGATCAGGAAGATATGAGTGTAGAGGTAGAGATGGAGACCGTTACAGCTCAAGGTGGAGCTGCTAATCAGTCCAATAGGGAGACCCAGGTTACTGAACCTGGAACCATAAGTTCCAATCAACCTCAGGAGGAGGTTGCCCATTCTATAGCTCGTGATCGTCCTCGAAGGGAGATCAGGAGACCTGCTCATTACAACGATGATGAGGGACTGATAGCATACGCACTTTCAATTGTAGAGGAAGTGCCTGAAGGTGTTGAACCTTCAAACTATACTGAAGCAATCACTTGCCCAAGTTCACCTAACTGGATCCTAGCTATGCAAGAGGAGATGGAGAGTCTGCAAAAGAACCGAACCTGGGAACTATGTGAACTGCCTAAAGGCCGAAGAGCCTTAACTGTCAAATGGATCTACAAGAAGAAAGAAGGAATTCTTGGAGTTGAAGATGCAAGATGGAAGGCACGGTTGGTTGTTCGTGGCTGCAACCAAAGGGAAGGTATTGATTACAATGAGGTTTTCTCCCCAGTTGTTAGACATACTTCTATTCGAGTGCTTCTTACCTTTGTTACGTTATTTGACTTGGAGTTGAAGCAGCTTGATGTGAAAACAGCATTCCTGCATGGAGAGCTGGAAGAAGAAATTTACATGAGGCAACCTGAAGGGTTTGCTGTTCCTGGGAAGGAACAATTGGTGTGTAAGTTGAAAAAGTCCTTGTATGGACTCAAGCAAGCTCCTAGGCAGTGGTATAAATGTTTTGACACGTTTATGATCGATAAAGGGTATACACGCAGCAAATATGACAATTGTGTGTATTTTAGACAGTATTCTGATGGTACATTTATTTACCTACTATTGTATGTTGATGATATGTTAATCGCTTCTAAGGATAAGACCTTAATTGGCATGTTGAAATCTCAACTCAGTAAGGAGTTTGAGATGAAAGACCTGGGTGCAGCAAAGAAAATACTGGGCATGGAGATCCACAGGGATCGGAAAGCAGGTAAACTATACTTGTCTCAAGAAAGGTACCTTGAGAAAGTACTATGTAAATTCAACATGGACAACTGCAAGGCAGTTTCTGCTCCACTTGCTGCACACTTCAGATTGTCTGCGGAATGCTGCCCGCAAACAGAGGAAGACATCAGAAGAATGTCCAATGTACCTTATTCTAGTGCTGTTGGTAGTTTAATGTACGTTATGGTTTGCACCAGACCTGACTTATCACATGCTATAAATGTGGTAAGCAGATATATGCACAATCCTGGGAAGGATCATTGGGAAGCTGTGAAATAGATCCTTCAATATGTGAAGGGTACTATAGGGAAAGGGTTGGTGTTTGATAGAAACAAAGCTGTTACATCCGATGTTGCAGGCTTTGTTGATTCTGATTATGCTGGTGATTTGGATAGGAGGAGGTCCATATCTGGGTATATCTTCACCATGTGTGCAGGTGCTATCTCTTGGAAAGTATCGTTGCAGTCTATTGCAGCCTTATCTACCACAGAAGTTGAATACATTACTGCTACTGAAGGGGTGAAGGAGGCTACCTGGTTGAGGGGCCTTGTGATTGAGCTCGGAGTCCCACAAGCTACTACTGTGGTATTTTCTGAGTCAGAGTGCTATCCACCTGACTAAAAACGATGCCTATCACTCGAAGACCAAGCATATTAGTGTGAAATATCACTACATCAGAGACACAGTTGCTGCAGGAAAAGTAACAGTGAAGAAGGTTCACACGTCAGAAAATCCTGCAGACATGTTAACCAAGCCTCTACCATTGGCCAAGTTCGAGCATTGCTTGGACTTAGTAGGGATCCACAGCCACTAAGCGCCCTTCGAGGCATTGCCCCTTTTGGGGGGGCGTCACCCTTCGGGGTGCGATGACGGTGATCGAGGGATGGTGTTGGATTTTGGTCCAAGGTGGAGATTGTTGGGTTTATGGCCCAAATCCTTTTTTTCGGCTACTTGGAATCTAATATCACATTGTGTGTTTGAGATCTTCTATATTATGGAAATTATATTATTTTCATATTTTGAGTTGAAGATTTTCATCTTTTTTGGAAAGATGAGGTTTGGTGACCAAGATACCGTGGTGGCTAGGGTTTCCTCATCCTAGCCTTCCTGCCCCTATATAAAGGGAACATACCTAGGATCTAAAATTAACTTGATCACTCCAGTATTCATAAACACATTGAGAGGTAGAAGTACTTTGTGAGAGATTACAAGAGAGAGGTTGTAATTCTGCTCTTAGATCAAATCACTGTGGTGATTGTGATCGTGTTGTACTCTTCCTACTCATAGTGAATTGTTTTAGTGCTGTTACCGTCCGTGGTTTTTCCCGCATTGGGTTTTCCACGTTAAATCTCTTGTCTTCTTATTTCTGTTTCTCTTATTCTACTTGAATTTCTGAATCTCTAACTCATCCTATCGCTTCCGCTATTGTTGTTGCTCTAATATTTTCCTAACAATTTGAGAGCATGAAGATCCTCATTGTCACTGATATTTTGGAAAGAATTGAGGAAGACTTGTTTTTGGTTTTGGAGGATGATCGATTTAGAATTTTCATCAAAGAAGTCGGTCTGCATTACCATTGATTCAAACAGAGCATTCTTCACCTTGGTCCCTAGCCATGCAGAACAACGCCTCAAACAATGAAGTTCTAGGCTTCGAAGACCTTAGTGTTGAGATGGCATATGAGAATGAGGTGGCACAAAGTCACTTGAGGAACAATCTAGTCAACGATGATCTTAGTGATGTGGTCAAGGAAACTCCAGCTCTTTAGATTAATTCAAATTCAAATCGAGAAAATGAAAAGGCACCAGACAATATTGAGGATAGCACTCAATTAATATCTAGAACCAAGATAGTTTCTTTTACCCAAAATAGCTATTTAGAAGAGATCATGAAACTCTCCTAGCATTTAGACCCTTTGGGAATTACAACAGAAAGTGAAGAGCAGCCACCACTTGGCTTTGAAAATCAAGGAATTCTTCACAATAATGATTTGGACTCATATACCACTCCCAAAGCATTGGAAAATCTGAACTAGAAGAAGCTGAAATTCGAGACCAACAAGTTCAAAAAGTTGACCCACCACCTAGCCATGATAAAGCCAATTGCTTCCTCAAAACAACTCTCGAAGGAAAAAGATCTCAGGAACGATCTTAAAAGGCACATCAACAACAAAGGACCCAACAAGCCAACTTCCACAAGTCAAACTTTAGATAGCTTATTGCAAATTGCAAAGGAGTCCCTCCAAATTGGAAAACTTCTTGGTGTCTCAATCATTAACAATGAGAACACAACAGTCTCAAGAATCACAAGAACCTTGAGAAATAACAAGAAAGGACCACTAGACCAAGGCAACAAAGGCCCTTCTAAGTAATGATTTTGATATGAAGTTAGGAGCCTAGAATGTCAGAGGAACAGGTTCAATACAAAGGGGATGATAAAGGACCCAACTAGGGAAGAATAACTTGATCTAAGGGTGTGTTTGGTAGGGGGAAAAATCATTTTCCTAGAAAATTATTTTTCATGAAAAATATTTTCCCAAGAAAAATGATTTTCCACTTACATTTTCAACTGTTTGGTAGAATGAAAAATTATTTTCTTTCCACTTCATTTTTTGCTATTTGATATAATGAACCTCCCGTCCTCACTTCATTTCTTTTTACCATCAACCTCCTTCCCTACTCACTACTCTGACTCGACCCATCTAACGAATTTTGTTTATCTCTTCTCTTCAAAATCAAACCCAAAACATCAGTAAGAAATATACCCAGTAACAAACCTAGCAAAAGAGAGGGTCAACATTAATGAATCTCAATTTTTTCACTATTCTCAAAGATTACCCAATTGACTTTGAGTGATATTAAATCCAGATTAAAGAAATTGACGAACGGGGAGACGATAAGTGTCTCAGATTACGAAATTCTTCAAAAGAGCAATTGTAACAAGATAAGAGAACTCAAGAAATAATTACAGAGATTAACGATGGAAATCATTGATGAACATGATGAACATGAAGAAGAAGGGAAGAATGAGAGACAAAATGAGAATGAAAATATAGTGATTCTAGGCACAATTAAAATAAAATAGAACCAGAGACAAAATTGGGCAACGAAAATTGCGCTTGAAAAATCGTTTTCCTTACTTTTTCAAGGGAAAATAATTTCCTTCAAATGGGGTAAAATGATTTTCTCCTAAAAATGATTTGCCCTTCTTTATTTTACCAAACGACATAAAATGAGAAAATCATTTTTCGGAAAAATGATTTCCCCCCTACCAAACACACCCTAAATTAAAATGGGATATATGGATTTGCTGGGGACATCATTATGTGAATGTTGTGCTTAAAGATTGGATTACAAGTTGTATGTTGTGAGGATGTGTACAAATGAAGGATGTTTGAGAGATAAGAAGAATGGTATAGAAATTGTGCTAAATGCCCTCCTCGTGGAATTTAGTTTCACCGATTATACATGACAACCGGTATGTGGGTCAATTGTCATTGTGGTTTTATGTTTTTGATCCGGTCAATTTGATTGTGCATATTTAAAGGTCTTGATAATCTGTTCAGGAATAGCCATGGTGGAGCCTAGATATGTGGTGGGACAAAATTCTTCACCCTTAAGCTGAGGCATATTAGAAAAGTAGAAAATGTGATGGTGGTCAAAAGAAGTTTTGATTTTCAGTTTTAGTTGCTCATAATTAAGCAAAAGTGACTCAGCCAATGTATCAAGCAACATGGGCATGAAGTGGGGGAGTCTTGATCTTACCTCAGCCTGAAAAGTCTCCAGCATGAGCATTCTTTGGGGAATTAATTCGACCATGTGGTGGGCATTTAGACTCCATACATTGGGCATAAGTAACTAAGCCGAGGGTTCAAAGGGAGAATGGTTCCAAAAAGTAGAAGCCCCAAACTCATGATTTGTATGTTGTAGTAGAAGATCATGAAAAACTAGAGTGCCATGTAAAGAGGCGTACTGGTGATTTGTGATGGTGAATGATGGAGGCCCTTGCCAAGCTCTAGGTTGGCATCTTGAGGATGTCAGATTGAAGAAGAGGAGGTCCTGTGATATCCTGGATTGTGCTCGCCTGGTTTTTTTCAATATCACAACCAAGTAATCAGAGAAAGAGAACGAACTCATTATGCCAAGTGTTATGACAGGTGTCACCTTGGGACTTCTATGGTGCATTTTCTAGTGAAATATGATATGTGAAAAAACATATGGTGTAGGCTAAATCAGGAGTTGCTGAATGGCTCGTGAACAATAATTAGTTTTGAGAGGTGGCCATGCTTAGCTAGTTGTCTAGGTGGTGTTGTGTGTTCATGAGTCGTGATCTTTTGTTTATGTTTAATCATTTATTGTATTTCAATCTAAGCCGGTTGGCTTACTAATAATTTAAAAAAAAGAAGAAACTTTGGTTAATAAAATGGTTTTTTTAAATGTTGAATTTTGGAGATAGGATTAGGGTAGGGTTACTTTTATCAGGTCTAATTAGAGCCTAATTACTATAGCTACTTTCCAATTAGCAACGATCTTGCCAAAAAGACTATGGGGTTGGCATGCAAATCTTTAAAAAGAGTAGCAGCAGACTTTGTTATTTGTAGCGGGCAAGGAAGCTTCACCATGATAGGTTCCCGCTTTTTGAAGCAAGTCCAAATTCTACTAGCAAAAGCAACAACTAGGGATGACAATGGCATGGGTATGGGGTGGGTTGAGCAGTACCCTTATCCATACCTATTTTTGAAAATCATACATATACCCGTATCCATACCCATCGGGTATTAAAAAATAAAACTCATAACCATATCCATCGGATTTTGCGGGTTTGCGGATTTTATTCAGTTCACATAGAGAACAGAAATTAATACTCATATGCAATCCATATTCATGTATGATATATATTTTTTTCATTATAAGATTGCAAAGTTGTGATATATTGGAAATATATTGTTCAGCAATATGAAATTAAATACATTATTGAATAATTTTTTGTTAAAAGAGTTTGGAAAATGCCAAAAAAAAATTTTTTTTATCTTATTATAAAAACGGATACAAATAGGGTGCGAGTATTGGGCTGGTGAGGGCTATACCCATACCTGTATCCATACTTGTACCTATTTTTCAATACTCATCTCATACCCATTTAAAACACATTTTCAACACCCACTTGAGTTTTAAATGGGGTGAATTTTATGGATTTTAAACGGACACGAGTTTCATTGTCATCCCTAGCAACAACAATGAAAAATGAAATCAATGTTGCGTTACATGCAGGTTTTTGTCGAATTCTGAAGGTGATAACCAAATAATCCTTAAAGCAATGCAAATGCAGATCAGTACCCCTTGCCAATGGCTGCGGTTCTTGAGGACATTAAGATCATGATCTCGAGCTGTGAATTTATTTCATTTACCCATATTTACCGTGAGGGTAATATGGTTGTAGATTGGATGACCAAATTTGGGTTTTCACTCAGATCTTCCGCTCTTTCTATTTTTTTCTTCCCCACTTTCTAGGGAATGTTTTTTATTCTCATGGATGATAAATTGAGTAAAACCCTTACGGAAAGGACTACCTAACGTTCTTGTATTTACCTTTCAAAAAAATTTCAGTTTGTGCGGATATGATAGAGACCGAGGCCTATGCTGGGTTGAGAATGGTCCTATTGGAAAAGGCTTGGGCTACTAGGATCAAACTTACCTGTCAAACTTTTGTTGCGTAGAATCAAACTTAGATATTATCAAATAAGGGACAGTAGAATGACTGTTCGTACTAAAAAAAATGGACATAATTCTTGAAAATAAGTTTGCCTTTAACTGATTTATTATATCTTCCCCAAACCTATATATTGTCCCTCTAAAGCCTTTTTTAACTTTAGAAGATGTAAAAACTACTGGTTGACCTTATTAACATCAATTTTAATGGACCCAAAACACTTAATTCGCTAACAAGAAGCTACATCACCAGACGGTGGGGTTTGAGATTCGTTGATGCAGGTGAATTCAATTTGGAGACAACATTAGTCTTGATAATAGAAGCAACGATTAGAAGAAATGTAGTTTGTGTGGCACTTAGGGCAAGGTTTCGTCATATTTTTATTGAATGAGATAATGAAATCCCAATCCAAGCATTCAAGGGTGACTTCATGACCATGCAAATACTTATAATGGGTTATTTGGTGAGATAAAATAGAATGGAACTTGAACCCTCAAGTGTCACGTTATACTCTTTTGTGTCTGGTGAATATTTTGAGGGAATGAACTTGATACCTAGGGTATCAAGTTCCCCCCAATCTTAAGGAACTTTAAGACTCTCATTTCCAAGGGGATTCAAGTCCCCAACCGTCTCGAATCAACACCATCATTACCATCATTATCATCACTAATATTAATATTAATATTAATTACTATTATTCACATTAATTATTATTATTAATATCATTAATAATTATTATTGTAATTATGATTCATTATTATTATGATTAATAATAATAATCATTATTAGTAATATTAACTAATTATTATTATTTTCATTATAATTATTATTATAATTATTATTAAAATAATAAAAATTATTAATATTAGTTATAATTATTATTTTATTTATTATTATTATTATTATTATTATTATTATTATTAGCAATAATAATGTTAATCATTATTATCGTTATTAATTACTACTACTACTAGTACTACTAGTACTACTACTAATCATTATTATTCTTTTTAAAATAAAATATATTTGATTCCATTTTATAATCTACAACCAAACAGTAAAGATTGAAACTTTATTCCTTTATTTCATTTTATTTCATTTTTACTCACTATGCAGGTTCTAAAAGATACAATGCATACCTTCAAAGTTGTGATGAAGTCTTTATTTACCACATTTTTACATAGAGTAATTGAGAAGATTACTAGAGGTTACCAAGCCAAGTTGGTCCCTTCTATATCATGTGTTGTATTTTGGGCATCTATTACATGCATTGATGTATTTACTATCCTACTTGACTACTTGAGGGCAACTTATATGAAGCCTTCGACAGAAGGTAGCTTAGAGTTTCTCTAGTTGACATTGACAAAAATAAAAACTTACAAATGTCATCAGTGGTGGACCTATGTTGGTCAATTTTATTTTATTTTTTTGGGGGGGGGGGGGAAATATTAAGTTAAAATTTTAAAAAAACGTTTAAAAGTTAGTACAATTTTTACAATAAAGACTAATAGAAATTAGTTAGTACTTTTCAAATATTAGATAGCTCAAAATAAAGATACTCTTATCAAGATTTTTAATCTACTGGTGATTGTCATCGTCACTTAAGGCCTGTTCTTTTTAACTTATCATAAGTACTTATCATTAGTATTTAGCATTAATCAGCACTGATCAACACTCATCAGCACTGATCAACATTTATTCATATTTCTTGCTCATAATTTTAGCTCTGATCAGCATTTATCAATGTTCATAAACACAAATTAGTACTAATTAGTACTCCATAACAATAAGTTATTTATGATAAATTGAAAAGAATATACCCTCAGCTATCCAATCTATATAGCAACGCCAGTTTTTTATAAAAAATCTTACAAGCCTTTTTGCCTTTTCCTTTTCCTTTTTTTTGGGTATGTGAAGGAAGTGACATAGAAAACAACGTAGGTGGAAGTCAACCTTAAATCTTTGCTAAATACTCTCCTTAAATACTTATGAATAGTGCTAACTCATGACATTAAAAAAATTACAAATTGAATTTCATTTTTTTTTTTGTGTGTTTCTTCCTAAAGTGATTGTATTATGTTGGTCATTGTTCATATTTCTTGGATCACCACATGATCACTACCCAATTTAGCACAAAGTTCCCCATTTATCTCTTTATTATTCTAATTAGGGCTTCTTCATTTATTCCTCCTTTTTCTCTCAATTTCTGTCTTTCAAGGCAAACCCCATGTTATCCAACACTTCTTTCCATCAAAGCTTGTAATTTCCTCTCCTTCCTTTATCCCTCCCCTTTGAATTCCCCTAACCTTTTCCAACAAATTATGGTTCTTCTCCATAATTCTAAGTCTCCTAATGAAATTGCATTATGTTTTTCATAATAAATCTTTAACGAGTTAATCATTTGATCTCATTTTTTTAAGTTGCTCAAGTTTAACCTTTTTTGCAAACGAAAAGGGGTTTCAAAAGCATAATTCTAAATGGATGAAAATACAACTAAAGGTTCTCACAACAGACAACCTAGTGAAGTTTCATTGAATGGAGATGAAGATGAGGACAACATTGCCTTACAACTTGGCCCAAAATGCAGTATCAGGGAACATCTCGAGAAAGATAAGGTTTCAACTTCTTTTTCTTTTTTATCAATATATAATCTCTTGTTCCTTCCTTCTCTTTCAAATTTCAACACGTTATTTAATAATGATGATGAGGTTGGCCCCCCCCCCCCCAACATCTATAAAGGTGTGTGTTTGGGTCAGTGTATATGTATGTGTGTGTATGTGTGTGTATATATATATGTGTGTGCGTCTGTGTGTGTACACGCACACATATACATACATATATATAGACAATGGCACACAGAGTTATCAAAGAAAAGCAAAGAATAGACCAAACTTTGTAGTCAATGTATGTCATTTCTTGTTTATGCTTAAAGAAGTGAAGATTTTATTTTATTTTTTGGTTATATTGTAGGATGATGAAAGTCTAAGAAAATGGAAGGAACAACTTCTTGGGAATGTGGATTTTAACTCAGCTGAAGGTGCGCTAACTTGAATGCATATATTTATGTTTTCTGCCCATCCGTCCTATATAATATAGAGCTGCACCAACTCGCTTTTTAATTTATATACATACATACATACATATATATATAAATATATATATCTATATATATATACACACACATATATATATATATAGATATAGATATTCAACGTATATTCTTTCACCAAGAAATAATAGACTTTGGCTTATAGTCATTGGTTTTTGAATGTAGAAAATCTTGAGCCAGATGTGAAGATATTGAGTTTGACGATTGTTTCTCCTGGTAGAGAGGATATTGTCCTACCATTACCCGAGGACGGGGACCCAAAGGGCTTATGGTTCACCTTGAAAGAAGGTAGCCCTTACACTCTCCGTTTTTGCTTCAAAGTTAGCAACAATATTGTCTCTGGCCTGAGGTACGTCAACACTGTCTGGAAGACTGGTCTCAGAGGTACTTACTTTCAAATCTTTAATATCGATCTATACATTTCTAATTCTTTATTAATTTTCTTTTTCATTTCTTGAGCCCCCCAAAGGGGAAGAAATTTTACATTCGCAATTTTTTTTCCTTTCTCTTTCCTTTTTTGCGATGCGTTTAGGCCCTTATTTTAACACACGGTTATGTTTTTTGTATATTACAAATAACAAAAAAAAAAAAAAAAACAATTACAGTTGATAGCACGAAAGAAATGCTAGGGACCTTTAGCCCTCAACCAGAGCCTTACACACATGAAATGCCAGAGGAGACGACTCCTTCAGGTTTTTTGGCAAGAGGCTCATATTCTGCAAAATCCAAGGTAAAATCTACATCCTCCCCTCATCAAACCTCCCAAAAAATATATAAAACAGAAACATTTTTGTGTATTTTTTTCTTTTTATCTATATGGGTATAAATGATAAATGATAATAAATTCATTTGTATGTACCAAAGAAATGGAACCAAATTTTAACCATGTCATGTTAAACTATAGACAATACTATCTCAAAATTTGTGTCTAAATTGTAAAGTTTAGTCCATAGATAGTCAATGGCTTTTTCATACCTATAGTTTGTTAGAAATGTGGTAATGAGAGGGACCTGATATGTGAAAGTTATGAATGAATGTTAAGATTTGTTTACCACAACTAATTAAACCTAGCAAAACTGACCCGAGACCCGAAGCCCGAACCGAATGACCTGGACCCATACTCGACCCGACACCAGAAATATGCTCACCTGAAAGTGGACCCGAAATCCAAATTGACCTGACTCGAACCATACCCGACCGGAAATTTTCAGCAAAGTTGCTTGTTTTGGCATGAGGAGCGTGTTTCACAAAAAATTGGTTGACCCAAAATCGACCCGACCCGAATCATACCCGACCCAAACCGAAATGACCCGAAATGTCACTTAACCCGAACATGACCCGACCTGAACTTTACCCGACCTGTACCCAAACCGAATGATCTATTTGCCAGGTCTACAACTAATACTAGCAAGCAGGGATGGCAGTGGATTCTGTATCCAATCCACACCCATATAATTTATTAGAAATCAAATCCGACCCAAATTAGAGAGTCCAGGTCCAACCAAATAAAACCTACTAGGTCTGGGTCCGAGGGACATGGGCTTGGGTCTAGGTTTGAATTTTTCAAACCGATACCTATTTAAGCATTAAATTTTTTTTTAAATGTGGCAAATGCAATTGGTTAAAGTAACTCTAAGCTACTAAATCCTAAAGCCACTTTGTTTTTTTGCCGATCATAGAAGAAGAATTATTTTGTTCTGTTTGTTTAAAATTTGATGGACTTTATCTTTGTAGTTTGTATTAAAATATTATTTTTGGTTTGTAAGACGCACCTAAGAACACTTATCTATGGTATGTGTCGCTAGAATTTTTTCATTAAATATCATGTCTTTTAAATTGAACTATTTGTCTTTGAAATGTGGTAATTGATGTTGGAATGTAAAAACAATAATTTTTAATGTGAAAAACAGTTATGACCCATTTAGGACATGTGGAATCGTCAGACCCACAGGGTCTGGATCTAGATCCCATCTATCCAGATCCAACTAGTCTGGGCCGAATCTAGGTCTAGGTCCAAAAAATTAAATGGGTCTGATTCCATATTGACCCAACCCAAATCCAACCCATCGCCATTCCTAGCAAGGACGAACTCTATAAGGTAAAAAAAAAAGGTTTAGCGTACATACTTAGTTGTTAGTCAGAAAGAATGTTGCATGTTAGGCCGCATATAGTGTCTTTGGAACCCGTTAAATATACCTTTTGTATCTTTAAAAGCATCTAAAATGCACCTAATGCATGCATATACGCTTACATGTTATATTTCTTTCAGCATAACAAATACTTGCACATTTAACTATAGAGTTCTTAGAAATGGACACAGAGAAGGCTTCCCTCAATCCTCCAATACTAATAACCGTACTTTTTGACGTTAGAATAGCACTTCTTCACTATTGTCAGTATTGTTTAATTCCAGTCTTTCACTACGTACCATTTAACGGCATTCTTTATCAATGGCTAACTTTCTTCTATCATAATTTTGGGTATTCAGTTCCTTGATGATGACAACAAATGCTATTTGGAAATCAATTACACATTCGACATCCAAAGAGAATGGGCATCCAAATGAGATATCCAAGTTAATTTATACATTCCTGTTAATCTTTTTCTGTCGATTCTGAGCTAGCTGGTTAGCTGCTATTACAGGGTCATTGCATGAGCAAACGATTTTGTATAAAGGACTCCTCTATTCACTTCTCTAAAGAGGATAGAATTATGAGAAAGGCAGCAATGGAGAAGGTAGATATATATGACAATATAACAAGGCTACTGGTTTCAATAAGAAGCTCCAGTTCATATTACTTGCAACAAGTAATTATTGCTATAATGTAATGTAATTCTCGTGTTTGAAGTTTGGTTTATGTGGTTACTTTACTAAACAAGTTTTATAAGCAATTTTTGTACAGACAATACAAAATTTTTAAATAATAATTATTCGATCAAAAGTTGGTTTCATTTATTTTTACAGCGTTATTTGAAAATAAATGATGAATTTGTTAATTAAAAAGTTGTATGACATCTATAATAAACATCACATTCAAACACATTCGTAAATAAAGTAACAAAAATAAACGTTTTGAATGACAAAACTAATTGAAACTCTTGTGAATGCTCATCTACTATTCAGTTGTTGCTTCGATATAACATCTAACAAGGAAATTTGCAAATCTTGAATAACTTTTTTTGATACAAAGCTTTAGATGTTATAATAGTCCGAACTCAGAATTGATGTGCATTGCACATCAACCTATAATCAATTAACAATTCAATCACATGCAAGGGGCATCACATGGCAAGAAGCAAATGGAAACGTTCCAAAAGCGAGGGACAATGTCACGCATTATAAGAGGGTACGGAGATACTCTCACAAATGGAGGGACAATGTCAATCTTACTGGGATCTTCTTATCGCACAATACTATTGAAGCATTCTTCAATTTTTACCATTATATCTTTACTCGATTGTTTATGTCATCATCAATATCCCGTCCTCCTTGAATGAATAAGCCCATATACCGAAATATTTCTTCTCATGGTATCGTCACACCTTCGATGGTCACTTCATGTTCAATACCACCTTCAACTTCACTAGATCTACATTTTAAGTATTCACTCTTTGACCTACTCAACCTGAAACCTTTAGCGTCTAGGGTCTCTCAACTGTGCTAACCTGTCATCAACCCCCTCCCTAGTCTTATCGATTAGAACTATGTTATCAACAAATAGCAAGCACTATGTTACATCCTCTTAAATCCCTCTAGTGAGTTCATCCATAACCATCATAAAAAAAAAGGGCTCAATGCTGACCCTTGATGTAGACTAGTGTCTATAGGGAAGTCATCTATAGGCCCCCTAAGGTCCTAACTCTTGTCCTTACTCGTACATATCTTTAATCACTTGAATATAAGAGTCTAACACACCTTTCTTCTCCAAGCACCTCCATAATGCTTCCCCAGGTACTCTTAACTGACTAATACTCGCATCTCTTACAAGAAAAAAAAAACTCTCAAAAATTCTTAGGTGAAACTGTCATACGAAAGAGTTTTTGTGAGACTAGTTCCTTCAGGGATGACTTCTTAAATTGTTTTTGGCAAAAAGTTTAACTTTTTTAATATACCAAATCCATGTAATATAAGCAAACTAACAAATATCTAATCAATTATCACTATTACTCTCATCTCTCCCTCAAAAAACTTTCACAAATTCTTACAACAACAACAACAACAACAAACTCCCAATGTGGGTCCCGCTTTTGCGGGGTCTGGCATGGGGAGATCCAGTTGTAGGCAACCTTACCTCTACCGGTATTCCTACCCATAGAGAGGTTGATTCCAAAAGACCCACGAAATAGTTTTGTGAAAAAGGTTTGAAGGAAAAAACGATTGTAGAAACCATTTACCGAGTAAGAGAAAGAGAAAGAGGATGAGAAAAGGTTCCGGATGGCAAATAAAGAGAGAGCGGATACATAGCAAATAAATAAGGAGTGGAGCGGAGACATAAGCAAAACCAGGAGCGCTTGGTGCCGTCACATCCCAGAAAAGCACGACCTGCAGACAAGCAAACCGAAACCCTACCCACCCCACACCGCCTAAGCTACTGTCATCTACGGAGCCGGACCCCTACAATCAGAAACCTTAATCCTGTCCCGCCACAGCCTCCTATCCTGAGCCATGTCCTCCGTGAGTCCGACAACTCTCAGGTCCTCTCTAACCACTTGTTCTAGACTCTTCTTCGGTCTACCCCTCCCTCTCCTGCCACCGGGGGGGTTGATTCTCTCACACCTTCTCACTGGAGCGGCCGCACTTCTCCTCTTGACGTGACCGAACCATCTGAGCCTTGATTCCCTCATCTTCTCCTCTATCGGGGTCACTTCAGCTAAGCCCCTAAACACTTCATTTCTAATTCTGTCCAATCTCGTAGAACCACACATCCACCTGACCATTCTCATCTCAGCTACCATCAACCTTTGGACATGTGTCTTTTTTAGAGGCCAACACCCCAATCCATAGAGAACAGCCGGTCTGACTACCGTCCGATAGACTTTGCCTTTCAAACCCATGGGCACTATCTTGTCGCACAGCACCCCTGACGCTGCCTTCCACTTTTGCCATCCCACTCTAATCCGCTGGCTAATGTCCTCGTCAATGTCCCCATTCTGCTGAATGATCGAGCCCAAATACTTGAATTTGTCAACCTTTGGTATTGCCCTCCCATCCAGTACGATATCTCCCCCCTCTTCTATCCTCCCGCTGAAACGACAGTAAATGTATTCCGTTTTTGATCTACTCAACCGAAAGCCCCTAGCCTCCAGCGTGCGCCTCCAACTCTCCAACCTGTCATTCACCCCCTGCCTGGTGACATCGATAAGAACGATGTCATCTGCAAATAACATGCACCAAGGCACCTCGTCCTGTATACCTCTAGTGAGTTCGTCCAAAACTAATGTGAAAAGAAATGGGCTTAAAGCGGATCCCTGATGCAGGCCCAAAGTAACAGCAAAGTCATTGGAGACCCCGCCCGGGGTGCTAACCCTTCGTCCGCCCTCCCTCGTACATGTCCTTGATAACACGAATATACGCGTGCGACACCCTTTTCTCTTCCAAACACCTCCACAATACCTCCCTTGGAACTCTATCATAGGCTTTCTCCAGATCAATGAACACCATATGGAGATCCACCTTTCTGTCCCTGAACACGCCCATGAGCCATCTGAGGAGGTAGATCGCTTCAATGGTCGCTCTGCCTGGCATGAAACCAAATTGGTTTTCTGAAATCTCTACTTCCCCTCGCAGCCTTCTCTCAATCACCCTCTCCCACAGTTTCATAGTGTAGCTGAGCAGCTTGATGCCCCTAAAGTTATTACAATCTTGGATATCCCCTTTGTTTTTGTACAGTGGGATGATTGTACTGACCCTCCACTCTCTGGGCATCTTGGTGGTCCGAAAAATGACATTGAAAAGCTCCGTGAGCCACTCTAGACCCACTTCCCCCAGAAACTTCCAAACTTCCACTAGTATCTGGTTCGGGCCCACTGCCTTCCCCTTCACCATCTTCTTCAAGGCCTCCCTAATCTCCTCCTTTGAGATCATATCGCCCGCACGCTGATCGCTACACTCTCTGCCCCGACTACTGACGTCTCCCCCCCTTCCCCATTGAGGAGTTTAGCAAAGAACCTTTGCCATCTCTCCTTAATTTCAGCATCCTCCGTCAACACCTTACCCTCTTCGTCCTTGATACACCTTACCACCCCCAAATCCCTAGTCTTCCTTTCCCTTGCCCTAGCCAGTTTAAAAACCTCCTTCTCCCCTTCCTTCGTCCCCAATCTATGATACAGTCTATCAAACGCCTGACTCTTAGCTACTGCCACTGCCCTTCTGGCTACCTTCTTGGCCGCCTTGTATCCAATCTTCTTATGCGCCCTCTCGTCCTCCGAGCTGCTGTTCATGAGCTTCGCGTAAGCCTCTTTTTTTGCCTTAACTTTCTCCTTTACCTCTTCGTTCCACCACCAGGCGCCCTTCATCCTTTTACCGCCTCCCCTTGACAGACCTAAGGTTTCCTTAGCCGCTCTACGGATGCAATCCGCCATAGCATCCCACATCGAGTCGGCGTCTTCAGCCCTCCTCCAAGCTCTCTCCTCAACTATTCTTTCTGCTATTAACCCCGTCTTCTCCTTTGTGAGGGTCCACCAATTAATTCTGGGTTCTTCAGCTCTCCTCTTCGACCTCTTAGGATACTTGAACTCTGCATCTAAAACCAGCAGCCTGTGTTGAGCTCCCAGCAACTCGCTGGGGATCACTTTGCAGTCCTTACACGATCTCTGAGTCTCCTTCCTCGTTAGGAAGTAGTCAATCTGGGTCTTGCAGGAAATGCTCTTGAAGGTCACTAAATGGTCCTCCTTCTTCTTAAAGAAGGAGTTGGCAACCCACAAATCAAAGGCCACCACAAAGTCCAGCACAGAGACCCCTCCCGCATTCCTCTCACCGAAACCGAAGCCCCCGTGGACCCCATCATAACCTGCTGCCTCCGCGCCGATATGGCCGTTAAAGTCTCCTCCTATGAACAGTTTCTCACTCTGGGGTACCTCCTGAGTGACCTCGTCTAGGTCCTCCCAGAAGAGCTTCTTAGTTTCCTCCGGCAGGCCTACCTAGGGCGCATACACGTTCACCACGTTCACGAAAACTAAACCCACCAAAACTTTAATGGCCATAATCCGGTCGCTCTTACGCCTCACTTCGACCACCTGGTCCGCCAAATCCTTCACGACCAGGATGCAAACTCCATTCTTCGCCTTGGTTGACCCCGAGTACCACAGCTTGTACCCATCGATCTCTCTAGCTTTCGCCCCAACCCACTTCGTCTCCTGGACACACGCTATACTAATGTTACGCCTACGCAGAGCCTTAACTAATTCTATCGACTTACCCGTGAGGGTCCCAATATTCCAGGACACTAGGCGTACCTTCCGCAACCCTAACCCCAAAACTCCCCGGAGGACAGACTGAAACCGCTACATGTCCCGCCATAGACGCAGGCGTCTACGAGGCCAACAGACACCCTAAAGAACTACAGACTAAGCCACACCCAACCACAAACAACTAACTACTGACTAACAACCAAACCAATAATTTAAAACACCCAACACTAAAACACTAAAAAGACCACCCACAAGGATACTAATAAATAAATTAACCACGATACGAACCACCACCAACTAAATAGCCAGACAAACTAAAAAAACCCAACAGTTCTACTAATAACAAATCCAATAGAGAAAACAGAAAATACTAAAACTGCTAAGAAACCGATCAAAAGCTACTAACCTAACAAAATATAGGGAACTAACACTAGCCTAGATAACAATGCTACAACTAATAAAACCAAGCACCTTACCAAACTAACAGCCTAGAAAACAAAGTAAAACAGGGAAAAGAACCAAAAGCACCTTTGATAATACTCCAATTGAACACCCCAATCGGGAAGGCCTATCACCAGCCCTCAACTCCCTTGGCACCAAAAACAATCTCAAGTTAAAACTCCAATTGGCACAGGAAAAGCAACTAGAACACCTTGAACCAAAGAGGGCAGAACTTTAATAAATCACCGCCAGTCACAAGCAAACTGAGAAGAGGGAACTTACAACCTGGGTTCTGGAATTGCAACGGAGGCAACAGAGGCAGGTCCGAAGAGGTAGTCAGGGACCTGCGGCCGAGCAATTGGTGGTGCAACCTGGGGGACGGTGGAAACCGGTGGCTTGGTGGCGACGTCGGCCGGTTTGCCAGGCCGCGGTGGGGTTGAGCGCAGGACAGAGGGGCGTAGAACAGGGAACCCCAAAACAAGAACAGAACAGACTCAGGGAAGGGAGGCCTCACCACCGGCGACTGACCGTGACCGACTCACTGTCGGGCTACTTCCGAGGTCTATGCCCAGTTACCATTCCTGGCTTCGAGTTAGAGAGAGCAGCTAGCTCTCAACAGATAGTAAAGAGGTTCACTTTCCAAAATCACACAAGCAAGCGCCCAAAATTCAACCCTCCACAATGGGATTTGAGAGACGAAGGGCACGATCCCCACTCGTCGACAACCACCAACGCCGGCTACCGGTTTCCACAGGTGACTGGTTTCCACAGTGGGATTAGAGAGACGAGGTCGCCCAAACTTTCCGTTCTCCGGTACCGAGGTGTGGAGCAGGGGAGGACTCTGGGAGTAGGCAAGGCCGCCGGTACAAGGGTGGAGCAGGGGGGAACTCACCGCCGTTACGGAGCGGGGGGACTTGCCGCCGGTGCCTGACCTCCGGTCTGCTTTTGCTCTCAGTGACCGTTGACTTACCGTTTTGCTTTTCGACACACAGAGCACAGCTGTTGCTAGAGAGAGAGAGAGAGCAAAATTGAAAATGAAAAGAAATGTAATTGTCATACTTTCACAAATTCTTAGGTGAGATTATTTTATGGAAGAGTTTTTGTGAAACTAGCTCCTTGCCAAATGACTTTTTAAATATATATTTTTTTTTGTAAGAAGGTTAACTTCATTATTATACCAAACATACATAATGTATACAAACTAATAGCACCTAGCTAGGGAGTTGAGTTCTAGGAAGGATTCCCCCTTGATAGCTAGACCTCATTCTTTATTCTAAAATCTTTCCATTGCATAGCTTTTGAGTACATTTCTCCAAAAAAAAAACCCCTATTTTGCTACCTATGACTGTCTTGTTTTTAAATTAAAAATCGCAGCATTTCTCATATCAAACTTGAAAATGGATAACAACTATGGTACGAAGTACAAAATTCTGATATCCTTGCTTCTTTTTACAAGTGAGGATCTTCTTATGCCACAACAAGAAATTCAAAAGTTTCCATCTACAATTCATCCATGTCCCCAATTCTTCAATTATGTTGTGTTTAGGAGTAATATACCTCTACCAGACTAATTTCGTTTAAGCCTTCCTTTGATTGGAAGCACAAAACTAATATTTTGGCTAGTTTGTAGATCCTATTAGAGAAAAGATTACTGTCTTGTTGCTCCTAAAATTGAAACTTCAATTCGTAGACCCTCTTCCAGTACCAACATGCATCTTAATTATGCTTATATTGCCACCAGTCCCTTCCTTTCAGGTAAAAAACATGCACCATTTAAGCTACAAATTATCTTGTTTGGAGCTAACTAGACACTAATGGGACACCTTTCAAATGACAATAAGAACTCCAAAGAAAACTCTTGCATACCTGATTCATTTTGTTCAATGTAGCTGGTAGAAAAATAAATATGCTAGACTAAAATGAGATAAGTTAACATCCATTTAATGAATACCTGAGGGAAATTATGACCTTTAAGAACATTCGTAATACGACCCAAATTAATAGAATCATAGGTTTTTTAAGATCAATCTTCATAGCACATCTTGTTGTATGCATTCTGTTGTATCCTCCAAGATTCTCTTGACATAAAAGCACACTGAGAACGGCTAACAATGCAAGGGAGAACGTTCTTCAATTTTTTGCATAAGACCTTAGTAATAATACATTTGTTAGTAACGTTGCAGTAAGAAAAATGTCAAAACTCTTCCCTTGAAGATGGATTCTGTGTTTTAGGATTCACCAGTAGATTGGTTGCATAATCAACTTTTAGCAGCTTTCAATTAGGAAAAATTCTTGAACTCCTTTAGCCACCAGCTCACCAATAATTGACCGTTTTCATGTTAAAATCCACCAAAGAACCATTTAGTCCGTAGAATTATTAAATTGGAAATGACAAACATGGCATACTTAAAACTTCCTCCAATGAAAGAACCTCCCTACATTGGAAGACCTTCTCTTGGACAAGTTTCTTGCAAGTGTTCTACGCTCTAATTAACCTATTATAAAAAACTGATGCTTTAATAATGATATAGAAGCTGTTAGCTTTGTTGAAGCTCACAATGTGTTTATTAATATGTTTTGATGAAAGACAAAGAGATTAATCAATTGGTATCAAAGCTACTACTATTTTTTTAAGACTTTACCGTCTAATAGTTCGATCCCATGGCTAGTTATGATTTTGACTCTGATTGCCCTCCTCTTTTTAAAGATGCTAATTATTTTTTGTGATAGGAAACAATGGAACTTTAAATCAAGCACAAGGGTCTCGATCTTTGCGAGATCATTGTCAAAGGTCCAATAGTTATTGAGAAATCGGAAGATAAATATACTGAAGATGATTATAAGCGGACGTCCAAAAATTTTAAAGTTCTAAACATTTTATATTATGCTCTTACTATTGATATTTATGAGTTTATCTCCCATTGTGATAGTGCCAAGGAGATTTGGGAAACTCTTTATTATTTGTATAGTACTAATCAAAATATGGTATTAAGCGAATTTGTGGCACAAGATGAAATGATCATGGATAGAAATTTTAAGGAAGTGGAGGATCATCAACTACATGAAGAGTAAGAATATGAAAGTGGTGATAAAATTCAAGGTCTTATACATTACGATGTCAAGCATGCCTAAATTGAGAAGTTGCTTGAAAATGGTATGAAAAATAAAGATTCTTGTTATTCTTCTGTTCTCCAAAGTGGTAAATGTAAGGTAAAATCCATGCTTGAATTTTGAAGTAATAGTTTATCTCCAAGTTGCCACATTTTTAATGATTTAAATACCACACCAAATTTTCAACTTTCAAAAATTCTTGATTGTGGTGTTAAATCAAGAAAATGTGTCAAGATTGAGGAAAAGAAAAATTTTACCTCATTAATTCTTCTTACTTCTAACAATTTTGAACCCAAGAGGAAAAAGGTATCTAGATTTGGTCCAAAAGCTTCATTTTTGAATTTGGGGAAGTTATTAACTCCTCAGTTAGGTACTAATACTGAATTTTCTATAGCATTTAATCCTCTTGAAAATTCAAGTTGACAAGAAAACATTGGAGTTTTGCACTCGCATATGGCAAGTCATGATTTGCCAAAAGTAAAAATAAGGTAAGTTGTTTTGTCATTGCCCAGATTTCAAGGCCCTAAAATACAGCCCAAGGCCTTGAAAATTAGGCAAAACCTAGGATGTTACAGCTTGTAAATTACTAAAATTCAAGGGCTTAAATTTTTATGCCAACATCTTGAATAGTGATAATATTTGGATTCTTACCAAACATAAGGCGATGTTACTTTGCATGATCTACTTCCTATTTGTGGCATTTTGATTTCAAAAATTTGAAGTTTAATATCAAGTTAATGCATGCATATTATGGTATATTATTTGATCAACATGTTAGTGTTTAATCCCTTATAGTTTTTTTATGAGTGCCATAGATTGAGGGAGGGCATCTTTATATGTCATTGATTTGTTAAGGAGGAGCTATATGTGTTTGCCATATTTTTTTTATACGCTTTAATTTTTCTTTCTTCTTCTTGTGCTACCTTTTTTATGAAATACAAAAAGGGAGAGAAGTATTTGGAAAGCTTTTGGGGTGCGTCATTCAAAATTATATTGATATGTTATTTCTATTGGATTTTGTCTTTCATCAAAAAGGGGAAGATTGTTAGCTTTGTTGAAGATCACAATGTGTTTATTAATATGTTTTGATGAATGAAAAAAAGAGATTAATCAATTGGTATATTTTTGATGTTATATTTGACTTATCTTAATATTTATATTGTTTAAATATGTTATGATTTTAAGTAGAGAGTGGCATGCTAGTACATATTGCTTAATTGATTTGATATAAGTTGCCTCAATATCTTAAGATGATGTAGAATTCAAATTTGAATATGTGATCTTTATGATATTATATTGTGTGATTCAAATTTGAATATTATTGTGATGTTATATTTATCAAGTGTTAAGATTTGCTCAAAATATGGTATTATCTTTTGATATAATCTATACTAATACATAATAGCAAAGTTTTAATAACTGTCATTCTCTTAATTCTCATTAATTTGACATTTTCAACCGTTAGATCAAATGGTGAGTAAATAATAGCCGTCAGATTCACATCCTCCCAATTAATATCCCCTTTCAAATTATCTTCTCTTTCCTCCTTATTTTGCTCCTGGGTCTGGTACGCACAGAACAATCGAGAGCCCTCTCCACTGCTCTCTCGGTCTCTCTCTCTCTTCCCCTGTCTCAGCCATTCCCCCTGCTTCTCGGTCCTTCCCTGTGTCTGCCTTGTCCGCGTTGTTCTTCCTTCCCGCATTCACAGAGACAAGAGAGGAGATTGAAGTGTGCTATCAATGGAGACCGAAGTGTGCTATCAATGGAGGTCACACCTGGGTAGTTCGAGCTTCGGAGCCCAGCGGTGGAATCTCGAAGGAATGTCTTCTATTCGGTCTGAGCCTTCTTCCATGAAGCCCTTATCAGGTGTGGTTGTTCCTCATCATAATTTCGCTTTGTCTTGCTCTATTTTGGGTAGATCTGAGGGGTTTTGCTCTGTCTTGCTCTGTTTTGGGTGGATCTGAGGGGTTTTTTGTGTTCTTGGTTGATTCAATTGTGCTATGAGAATGGAACCCTGGATCGGCAATTGGGTATTCGATTTAGTGACAGAAATAGTCTTCTTTTCTTTTTTCGTATGAGCATCTGCACCTTAAGTGTTTGATACAATTACACGTCTAGGATCTATAATTGCCCCTTTTTAAAAAAATACTTTGGGTGGTTTTGCCCCATAATGAAGTTCTGAGCAAGCAATAAGTTCAAACCCTTCATTAATCAAATTGCCAGAGACGTATGTTCAACACTTTTCTTTCTGGTAAAAAGAATCTGTTCTTGAGATTGTCATTTGGTTTGAAAGCAGGTAAGTGAATCCAGATATGTTGTTTCCGAGCAGGTAAGTGAATCCAGATATGTTGTTTCCGATTTTCAGATAGATTTGCACAATTTCTCTTTTATTTTAGCTTTTATTTTTTAACAAAAATTCTGAGTCGGTTTAGCTTTTATTTTTAAACAAAAATTCTGAGTCGGTTATGATATGGTTTCCCACCTCCCTCCAACTCATAAGCACTCACAAACTCCTCCCCTCTCTCCAACGCAGTCAACTTATAACTGCTCATTGCTTACTCCTCACGTTCTTATCTCACAACATCGTCTCCCATCCCATATATCGTTTCCAATTAATCTACTGAATTCTTCCAAATATATTTCCAAAGGATTCTGATCTTGCTAGGTACGCATCATCCTCACGTTCTCTTGATGGTGTTTGCTTCTGATGTTTTTTTTTTCTTTCACTTCATTCTTTGCATTCTTGGTTCTGTGGGTTGTTTCAATTTCAATTAAGCATAATCCATCTATGTACGCATAATCCTCACGTTCTCTTGATGCTATTTGCTTCTGAACTTGATTGTTTGTTTCACCTGATTCTGTGCATTCTTGGTCTTGGGGATTGTTTCAATTTCAATTTTTCTCCCACAACATCCATTGACCATATGAGCAAGCAAAGACTAATGTATTTCAATTTGTCTGTTGCAGGATACTTTGGAGCTCATCTTTTCAAACCTGTATTTTAAGCTCAATCTCTCGACCTGTAGGTATTAGCCTTTCACAATTCGTGCTATATTCGCAATATGCTAATTCCTGGTGTAAAACCCTATTGGGAAAGGGGGTTTTCTCAATGCGTTTTGCTTTATGACAATTAAAGTAGGTTTCTTGCAGAGATTGAGATGTAAAGATGCAAAATTAGGGCTGTCAATTAGACATGTTATGAACATCCTTTCTAGCATCAGTTTCATAGTTTCCATGACTTGGTAATGACATCTATAACATCAGCTTCAAAGCCTATCAATACTATTTTATTTGCACTCAACTGCAAGTGTTTGATACAATTACACATCTAGGATCTATAATTGCCCCTTTTTTTAAAAATACTTTGGGTGGTTTTGCCCCAGAATAATAAGAATCTGAATGTTGAAGCTCTGGTTTAAAGTTTTCACTCGTGTTAGATTTACTTAGCATATGTATGATGTTTTCTGAGTTTGGTAACTTCTCTTCAAGTGTTGGAGTAGATTATGTATGAGTTTGCAGCATCAAAGATGAATAACAAGCATTGTTGGAGTTAACTTTGAATAGCCTATAAATGAAGTAGGCACAGAATGCGATTTGGTCTGGCTTATTAGGGTTTGGAAATTGGGAAACAGTGGAGATTCAATTTTTTAATGCTCTCCCATGAATTATAGTGCCTTTCCTCAGCACCTTACTTTATGCATTTCTCAATATTGGATAATGGGTTAAAATTTCTTTAACATTTGCAGCTATACAGGGGAATATGTGGTAAATAGACAATTGTTTTTGCCTTTCGTAATATGCAGGAAATCACTTAATCCAATTGTTGTGCCACGACATATTATTTTTGTCTTGAGATTACAACTGTTTCACTTAATATTCCCTGTGCCATACATTCTCCTAGATTCTTTGTGGCTTCGCATTTCTGTAAGATTTATTGTGCCATTTGACAAGCAAATGGTTATTGCTTACTAGGTAATGCAAAGAAGAAAGAAGGCTTTTATGCCTAAAAGAACAGAAAGAGTCTCTATCATATATGCCACTATTACAGTAACTAAATTCAATCTATATACGATATTGTGATGTTGAGGTGGTGGGAACAAGAGTCTTAGATGACTAGAGCGAGATGGTGCCTTCAATTAGCTAGAAATACCTTCTTATTTGGTCTCCATCTAGCATGGAGAAAGGGCTATGTAGTATATGTTAAAGGTTTATGTGGTATATGTTAATTTCTTTGCCCAACATTGTAATAGCTATGTAATGGAAGTTTATTTATTGTAGAAATTTAGATTGTGTTAGTCCAAATCATAATTACTAATTGTACATGGTGTTGAAATGAGCAGCAGTATTTTATATGTTGTTGAAATTAACAACAATATTTTACATGTCTTGGTATTGAAATAAGCAAGCATATTTTACATTTAATCAATTTTCAACAATTAATGTATTTTCTTTTTTGCAAAAAAAGGACAAATTCGATAAATATTGATTTCATACTTGGCATTTTAATATGAATTCAATGCAAAGAAATATATTTTTCAATGTTAAGTAAAACTTTAATTTTGAAACACTTAAATTAAAACACAATAAGTATTTAACTTCCTATGTAAAACTCCCTATAATTTTTTTTAAATATAGACAAATAGTCTTTGTTGTTGTTTTTTATATTTTTAATTAATTTTTTTAAAAAAATATAACTTAAATTTAAATATTTCGTATATCTATATATCTATATCTATCTATCTATATATCTATAGCAATCTTGTGGGCCCTATTATTTATCTAAATTTTCAAAAATTAGAGCTTTTCAACCATTAGATTGAGATTGTTTTTATAATTACCGTTGGATTTATAAAAAATTAAATTAATTTTAAAAAATCTATCTATCTATAATATCTATAATCTATCTCCATGCATATGGCAATCTTATGGATCCTACCATCTATTTAAATTCTCAAAATTAGAGTTTTTCAACCATTAGATTGATATTATTTTAATAATTGTAGTTGGATTATAAAAAATCAAATTAATTTCAAAAAATTATCTATCTATTTATAGTCTAATCTATATCCATAATATCTATAATATTATCCATTACTATATATAGGTTCTATTCTTTTAGTGGGTAAATTGGGTGGGTAAATTGGTGAAGTAGGTTGAAGTGGTTGAGGTAGGTTGAAGTTGGTATTTTTTTTATATTTTATATTTTATATTTTTATTTTTATTTTTATTTTTTATTTTTTATTTTTTATTTCTATGTAATATTTAGTTTTTTATATTTATATTTTATATTTTATTATTTTGATTTTATTTTGATTTTGATTTTTATTTCTTATTTCTAATTTTTTACATTTTATGTTTTATTGTTTATTTCTTATTTTATTTTTTTATTTATTATTTAGTGTTTTTAATCTTTTATTTTTTATTTTTTAAGTAGGTTGCAATTTTCTATAGCTTTTGTTTGAAATAAAAAACTTAAAATGAAAAAAGAGAAAAACATTATGTACAAAAATTCAAAATAAAATTATAAAACTAGAAATTAAAAAATAAAAATTGAAGCCAAAAAATTAAAATAAGATTACAAAATAAATAAAATTAAAAATTAAAAATTAAAAATTAAAAAAATTATGAATTGAAAACGAAACTATGTTACTGTATTTTTTGTTCTATGCGTTTTAATTTCTATTTTGTAATTTTAATTTTTTTATTTTAAATTTTAAATTTTATTTTTGATTTTCGTTTCTTTATTTTTTGTTTTGCCATTTTTTATTTTTTTTGTTATTTTCAATTTTCATATTTTTTTATTGATTTATATTTTCTTATTTTGATTTTATTCTTTTTTGT
>JACYFF010031959.1:91102787-91152372 GCA_017589665.1 Selenicereus undatus
ATATACTTTTAGGAATATCGGTTTCTACTTTACCAATTAGTAGATTGATGATTAACCCGGACATTCAAGTAACAGAAGACTTTGAAGGATGGTATATACGACCAACAACATTAGTTCTAATTTTCATTTCCCCTATAAGTTATATATACTTGATCTCACACATGTTACCCTCCTTACACGTATTAGGTTTTCTGGCACTAATGGTGTGATGACCCATTTTGATTTTATGCGTAAGAGAACATTACGTATGTACAATCTGGAGAAGTTGTTCGACGCTCGAAGGATTAGATTATATCAATATACATCTACGCGGAATGTAAGCTAGAAATTAATGTTACAAATGTAACTTTATGCTTGCATTTATTCTTTTAACAAAACATAATCTTTACAATTCACAATATGCAGGTCAGATATTGCCGACTTTTTGCATACGTCATTGAAATTCACCCGTTGATTTATGACGCCTGCACTAATTGCAAAAAAAGTGATCACTCTTACGTATTCGCTCTAAATGTACCTTACTGCACATGTCAATCTCCAAATTTGACACAAAAGAGGTTTGCATACTTGATTGCCTATTGTTATGTACTTTGTTCTACTTTTCCAAATACATGTTTGCATTATTATAACCGTCATGTGCTATTTAAAATTATAGGTATATCTTCAGAGTTCTCTTGCAAGATAATACAGGTTATAGAGAGTTTACTGTTCTTCATGAGGATGCTTGAATTCTTTTGCATATGACGACTGCCCAGTTGGATGTGTATGCATCGCAGGTATTACAGTTTTCCCTATGTACCATAGTTAACACAATTTATTCTTTTACTATTGACTATCCTATGTTAATATTTTCTACAGCCATATGGTATCGCTTTATGCGATTATAGATGATTACATAGGTCAACCATGGGTATTTGTCATGGAGCCCCCCCGTCACTATGAAGTAGAGGTTCCTATTGCTTTGATTGCACCAGTTCATTGGGAGGAAAAGGTTTATTACTTACGAAAGACCAATGTTAGGTACACCAGGTAGATCACGTGTAAATATAAACGTTAACCCCATCATTGTCATTCAAATTATTTCTAAAACTTTATTTCCTCTGTAGGTATAAAAGGAGGAGGTGGATTCTTCGTCATTGGCGTGATAGATTGGTTGCTCATCATATTATTTAGCGTGTCTTTTGTCGTAATTACTATCTACTATTTCTATCATACTATTATAGACTTCTTCCTAAGTCATGTGGTTTGTAGTTGTTCATCCCATTGGTTATATATGAATTTGCTACCCACATATATTTTTCATTGATTATTCTATCATCTTTTCTAAATTATAATATTAACTATGTCTACAATGGTTATCGGTTCATTACTTGCATAGTATATGTAATGAAATGTCTATTTTAATATGCACCGTGCATAGCACGGGTCCAGACTAGTATTTTGAAAGATTGTGTTGCAAACTAAATAAGCTTCTAGATGATTCTTTCAGCCAAGATCTTCTGCAAACAATAAGAAAATTAGCCGTTGAAGATCAAAAGAAGAACGTTGAGCAGAACTGCGAAATTCAAGGGCTTGAAAGACTAGGTTCAAGGCCTTGAAACGAGATGCAAGATTGACTTTCCTTGTTTGGTGCAACCGTCACTTACCAAGTTTTACTCCAACCTCTCCAACACCTCTTGGATATAAAAATGAGAGGAATTGGCTGCTGGAAACACACAAGAGAGAATACAAGCAAAGAACAAGAATTAAGAGCCACACTTACAAATATCATTCTCTTGTTCACTTAATTTATTGAGTTTAGTTGTAATTGGGTGGGATTATAGAGTTGAAGGGTCAACTCCACCAAGAACTTGTTGAAGGGTCAACCTGTGATTCGGAACTTAGAGTGGGTGTACTCTAGAGTTGTGTAATCCCTCCGAATAAAATTGGGTTAATCCTAGAGTTAAGGAACTCTAAGTGGGGACTAAGCGTAGTTGAGGCTAACCTGGTTAAAAAATACACGTGTCTTGTCCACATTTACTTTTCCACACTTGATTATTTTGTGACCTCGATCACCACCCTATTCACTCCTCTCTAGGGTGATTTAACTAGCCAAAATCGGGCAAAAAGAAGCCTCTAAAATTTTAGTAAATCCGATGAAGATTCGTGCTCTTATAACTATAGTCTCATATTGGAAAAGTTCATATGTAGCTAATTTTGAATACTTTGAAGCTTAGCTTTGCACTTCTCTAGATTTTCAAGAATATGACCAAATTTACATGCGTGTAATCTTGAAAGGCCCTTTTAGTAGCTTTAATTTTTTTCATAAGTAGCGTCCTTAAATGTTGGTACTCAACATATTCTTCTGAATATCATAGCATTTAGGTTGTTTCAACTACACATGATAAAACTTGAAAGTAGCACCTAATTTGAGGGATTTGTAAAAACGTAATTAAACTAGGGGTATGTTTAGAGACACCTCAGCAAGGTACTAAGCTTAAACATCATTCCACATCAAGAGCCATTCATGATTAATAAAGCCCCTATCAATTCTTGAGAATACCCTGTCACCTTGATTTTACCTATAGGACCAAGTGTAATAACTCCCAATATAATGCATTTCTTGCATCCCAAAATCTTCCCAATACCTTCTAAAATCCTCAATTTCATTCATAGTTACCTTACACCTACCAGGTATATCCTAGGCATAGAGAATTGCTTTGAAGTCCCATAGAATAGTTTACGAAACAACCATACTTGCTTGTAAGTCACTCATCTTGTCTTAGTTTTAGTTTACCATATTCATACCATACACAAAAGATGCATAAGAAACCCGACGAGAATCCAGTTGACACACCCACAACGTATAGTTTGCTTTGTAGTGTCAAGAATTGGAACTTGATAGATTGTAGATATCTAAGTCACCCAAATTCTTTATCTAGGATGATGAATATTATTAATAAAAAATCCCCACCTTGAAAACTATAGACTAACCGCTCAAATCTAATGCAAATCTAATTTTGGTGTTAACTAGGTCCAAAAGAACAATTTTATTAGAAGCTATAAAGTTCTTTAGTTCAAATTGTTTAAAGGGCGTATTCAGTCCCCTCATGTTCTAACAGGAGATGTTATTCATTATGAGTAGGAGGTTCTCATTCCACTTGCTCTGACATTATTCCAGTATCATCTCGATCCTGCAGGTTTTGAAAAGGTGAAGATATGCCCACTTCATTTGTTTTGAGAACTACTTGATGAGTTTCTCTATGCTACCTTCTAATCACTTGAAACCCATCTCAATCAATTATTATAGGCACAATCTCATTTCCCTCTATGTCCCCAGTTGCAACTTGCATGTTCACCCTATTTTTAGAAACCCAAATTCTTTTGATGTGAGTCTTCTTCATACACTCCTGCACTTTATGTCCAAAGATATGGCAATGGGAATATAACAAAAGTGTCCACTCATATTTGACCAGTTGCCTTAATGTCATGCCTTTCTTAGATCCATATCCATTTGCACCTTACCAGCAACCTAGCGTGTCATAACGTTGTTTTTCACTTGTTTACTTGTCTGCCCTTTTAGGCTTGCCAATGAAATTGTCAATTTTGCTAAGGTTAGGAGCTCCTTAGTATTTACATTCCAAACTTGGTAACATAACCATATAGGTAATTGCTAGATAGCTTTCTTATCAATGGATGCATTTTTACTCCAAAGTGTTATAAGCAGCGGTTCTTGTCAAAAAAGAAAACTTTCTCATTCAGAACAATATCTTTGTTTTAAATAGTATCAAATCACACTATGACCAAACCATCAAGAAGGATAGAAATGTGCTTTACATTGTAAACAACCTAATCCTTTTCATGAAATTGGAAATTATAGAATATGGAGGATTTGCTCTTGTTACACAATATATTAAGTTAGACTTCCATAACTCCACCTCATCCTCAATCCCTTGAGGATCAAGATAAGCATGTTTACTCCCATTAATTTGGTTCGTAGGTTTAAAAATATAATGCCAAACCATCTCTATCTGTAACAACATCAGCATATGTTCGATTAATTTCAAAATTGGGAGGAGAGGTGGGAGCTACTTGAGAAATGGTGATCTCCTCCATCTCTTGATCCACTCGATCAATCTAGGTTTGACACATCAAGAATTTTGTTCATTCCAGACAATGTAAAATATCCCAGGATTAAGACTTAAACCCTTTATGGAATTAGGGGTTACTTTTCCTTTTATTAGAACCTAATTATCACTAATCAATGATGATAGTGAAGAATTCTGATTGCCATTAACACTTTGATTAAGATTTGGCCTCATGAATATAAATTGGATCATCCCAGGCTTTCTTCATTAGCCTTCACCATGGCAAGGAAAAAGACTCTTCAAGCTATAGAGAGAAGCTATTCTAGAGAGTCGCTTTTTAAAGATATTTGAGTGACTAACAATTCATTTTAGAGTGATTTGTCAATTTATAGGTGCCAATATTTAAAAGTAACTTCAATAAAGTTATTATAAATGATTAATTAGTTATTCCCATAACTATTAAAGGTCATCTTGAACATAAGTCCCTCACACAATCATCTCACATTATCTATTAAGTAAGACTATCTTATACAAGACATAATATAACACTACAACAATCCGCCCAGTTAGAGACCGAAGCTTTTCGGTCTCTAAATAAGAAAAATCGGTCTCTATTTAATTTTAGAGACCGAAAAGCATCGGTCTCTAAATCTTTGGTAGCAATTCAAATTTAGAGACCAAATTTTAACACATTGGTCTCTACTTGAGACCAAAATGGGCTGGTCTCTAATTGAGACCAAATTTTCTAGTCTCAAATGGAGACCAAACAGCTCGGTCTCTAAAGCTGATCGGTCTCTAATTGAGACCAACTTTATTGGTCTCTAACTGAGACCAAGCTGCACCAGTCTCTAACTGAGACCAATTTAGCTTGTCTCTATTAGAGACCAAAGTAAACCGGTCTCCAATTGAGACCAAAATGGGTACTAGTGGAGACCGAAGGAGATCAGTCTCCACTGGAGACCGTGGTTTTCGGTCTCAATTGGAGACTGAATTTGACGTTGGTCTCCAGCACAGTCCGGTTCCCATGTCTAGCTGCATTGGAGACCGAACTTTAATTTCGGTCTCTAACCTGGCCATATTTTTTGCTATATCCACCCATTTATTTTTTGCATGCCGAAATTGCACCAACATTACACACAATTTGGACCAAAATATCCACCCAAATATCTACAATTTTGCATTCCAGGAATACAACAGTTATAGGGTTCAGCAGTTCAGAGCCCAAAGTTCCACATTACAATGTTCACTAACGATTACAACTATACATACCTACATCTACGATGATGCCTGAGAGTTGTCCGCTCAGATGGGGTGGCCAAGCATCGCCGAGAAGCTATCAAATCGAGCATTAAGCTCCAACAGCCCAATTTGTTGCTCATTCAACTGGTTCCTTGTAGCTTCCAACTCCTCCCTAGTACTCCTCAACTCCTCCTCTGTCGAATGAAGTCGCGATTGAGTCGTTTGCAGCTCATTTTGTGTCGCTTGCAATTGATCCTGGAGCTGGGTCACTATCGGGGAAGACCATTCTTGAATTCTTCATCAGTTTCCCTCTTGGACGTTAATGATGTGCGAAGACCATCCGTCATCCAAGGAATGATCTTCTCTGGAGGCTCCTTCGAGGCCTTGTTCACTATATCTTTCAGTCTGACACGCACCTTCTGCCGCCATTCTCTTCTAACTAAGTCCTCATGCTCGGGATCCCATGTGAATTGTTCCTGCACGGCTGCACATGCAATTGACAACATTGCTTTAGAGACACACATATATAATGTAATGTACACATCTCAACGATCCGGAGTATTGGGGTTTACATCCCAAAAAAAGGGGAAAACAAAATCAATGTGTATGTCGCATACATGTTCGATCAATTTATGTGAAATGATAGGCGGTCGAGGAGTATGATGTACCTTAGTCAATTTATCTATCAACACATACGTAACTCAAATCAACGTTGGTGTTGGGAGGGGGGGAGGGATTGTGTGTTGGGGGGGTGAACATATATGTGTGTATACACACATATATACACACACACATCTATATACATATATGTATATATATATATGTACATATATACGTACATGTATATATATATATATATATATATATATATATATGCACACACACATATATACATACTTCTGGAAAGAAACGGACAGAGTTCCGCCTTAAAATTGACAATAACCCAAGCTTAAAGCTTAAAGTCATACATTTCACCCAAAATGCCAATTATCCTAGGAGGGGGAAAAAAAAATAGGGTTTGTAATACCTTGTCATTTGTTGGAGCAGAAGTAGGGGAATCCGTCACATTGGTCTTACAAATTGACTTTCTTTTTTTAGAATTTGCATCATTTGGAGACACAAAAGACCGTTCTCTTGAATCCCCAAGTTCTCCATTTTCCGGGGTTGAATCCCTTGAAATCCCACCAAATTTCTTCATTGAAAGATTGTTTGAAACCCCAGACAATTTTCCAGATTCCAAATTATGAACTAATCTATTAACATCATAATTCTTCATTCCCATTTCACCCCCAACAAAATTGTTACACACAAGTGAGGGTCCTCACAAGGGAGGCATTTTATCGAACACATGGCGTGCAAGTTACTGTGAGTAAGCAAATCAAGCTAAACCTCAATTTGGAGCAAATCACAGGGATGGGGATGTGAAGGAATGCCAAAAACAACCCTAGAATCCTCAAATCTACCCCTTAATTCGGAGCTAGCTACACCAAAATGAGTAAAGACCCACGAATTGGAGGAGAACAACCAGAATGCGGCATCAGCAGAGGCGATTGAGATGGGAGCCATACCTTGGTGGCTGCCGGGGTTTCGAAGCAGCGACCCAAGGACCGAGCAGCAACCAAGTGCCGTGAGAGAGTGGAAGCCGGTGGAGTGAGTGAGGGAGGCTGTGTGCTGGGAGCACGAAGGAAAGCGAACAAGTGTTGTCGACTTTGTCAACTAGTGTTTGAGTGAGGAGTGCCGGTGGAGGTTGAGTGAGGAGTGCCGATGGACTTCGAGTGAGGAGCACGAAGGAAGCCGGTGGAGTTTGAATGAGGAGTGCCCGCGCTCAAAGACGAGGCTCTGATTTTCCCCAAAAGGCAGAGACCGACTGTTTTGGTCTCTAGTGAGACCGAGCCATTTTGGTCTCAATTGGAGACCGAGATACATAGGCGGTCTCTAAATCTGAGATCAAAAATGGTTTTGGTCTCTAATGGAGACCAATTACAGAGTTCGGTCTCAAAATTGGAGACCAAAATTATATTTAGTCTCCAATAATTGAGACCGAAAATTATTTAGAGACCATTATATTTTTCGGTCTCGGAAATGACCAGACCCTTCTAAAAAAACCGTCCTGAGTCCCACTTGTGAAATTGGAGACCAAAATTTTTTTGGTCTCTAAAGCAGAGACCGAAAACCATTTCGGTCTCTACTGAATCTAAATTCGAGACCAAATGTTTTTTCCGTAGTCTACAAGTGTATCCAATATTACAATTAGTCTCCAAAATCTGAGACCGAAAAGCATGTTGGTCTCCAATTGAGACCATATACTGATTTCGGTCTCCAAAATCTGAGACCGAAAAGCATATTGGTCTCCAATTGAGATCGTATTCTGATTTCGGTCTCCAAAATCTAAGACCGAAAAGCATGTTGGTCTCCAATTGAGACCGTATATTAATTTCGGTCTCCAAAATCTGAGACCGAAATTTGTATTGGTCTCAAGTGGAGACCGTATAGTAATTTTCGGTCTCTAAATTGTAGCTAATTTGATACCAGAGTTTTCGGTCTCTGAATTCGGTCTCCAAATTTAATTAGAGACCGATTTTGGTTTCGGTCTCTGAACTCCGGTCTCAATTGGACCGGATTCTTGTAGTGTAAATTTTTAGACGAGACCATCACTCAAGAGATACTGTGAGACAAGTTTCTTGAGGCATGACCTTTTGATGGCACTAAGGAGAGTATTAATTCAATTTATAGTGAATTGTTTATTTAGCAGTCATCTTTAATTGAATTATTAGTCCTATTGATATATAATTGTTGAAGTCACTTTGAAAGTATTCATCTCATAATGTATCCTTATTAAGGCTCATCAAAGACCTATTAGTTAGTAAAATAGCGTATCATCGATGATTTGTTCAATGGTAAGCCCTGTTTTTGAGCAATTTATATGTCAATTATAGATTTAACTTTAGTTTCATGTGAAGAAATTTTGTCTCTTCATATGTAAGAACTTTTTAAATTGCCTTTTGTGATATCAGTCTCTTTTCATATAAGAGTTGTGGTTAAATGATGTGGTAGAAGACATGGAATTAAGATTAACTTTCAAATCTTTATAATACAGAGGTCTTTCATCAATGGCAAAAATGAAAATCATTGGAAGTCATAATCGCAATCTCAAAGTCAAACATTAGCAAGATTCAAATTAGTTGTTTGAAAGTTTAATTTCATCTTCATATTTTGGGTTCTTTCTTTTCAATTTATTTTGAGTACATATGATCAACATTCAGCAATAATCTCTCTTATATGTCGCTAAAGTTTAGGCTTTAGTGAGAAATTTATTTGAAAAAGATACCACATTTAAA
Organism: Selenicereus undatus; assembly: GCA_017589665.1. NCBI lineage: Eukaryota > Viridiplantae > Streptophyta > Magnoliopsida > Caryophyllales > Cactaceae > Selenicereus > Selenicereus undatus. The sequence continues at coordinate 91,111,432 of JACYFF010031959.1, forward strand.
AAAAAAAAAAAAGACATCAAACTTACGAATGAAATGCACCTTGTTTATTGAAATGTTGAGTCAAATTGGAGCTTTGGACAAGAGGAAACTTCTTATCATTAGGTGGAGATCATGAAGGTGTAGCAAATTTAGTGAAGCACTTGATGTCGTAAAGCCTAAGTCAGAGCTTATGATACAAGAGATCAATGCTAGAGGACTTGACTCTTTTATCATGTAAGATGCTAATACTTAGGTAAATCTAAGATAAGTTTAATTCTTCTTCTTCTGTCTGTAAGAACATCATATTAAGTTTTTTAGGTTTTAGGGCACTTAAACTATCTTTAACTTTTCACAAATATAACATAAATAGATATGGGTAGCTTATAATGGTTCTCTTTGGCCTTTGAATTGCTCTTCCATGTTCTTCGTCTCTTTTGCCTTGGTTTGATTCTAAGGTGGCCTTTTCAATTGATAGGTATATTCCTTTCAAGTATTATCCACCTAATTCCAACTTTGAGTTGTTTATGCACCAATTTTTGATTGATTTGTAAAAATTATTGACAATCTTGGAAAGGAATTCTAGGGCCCTATGGGGTTTGATTTGTCTCTGCCATCTCTAAGTTTTCTACCTTTGAACAATTGTCTTGCCATCAAACTTTATTTTAGCACTATTTCCTCACTAGCAAGAACATATTTTGGTGGCTTCGATCAAGATCTGTAAGTCACATGGTTGTGGATATTTGTTTTAAACTTGTTTGACCACGATTTCATTATCCATGATGCTCAGTTTGCCGATTTGGTAAAGTTAAAGGTCTATCAATCTCTAGTTTGCAATTCATTTTCATTCATGGAAGCTTATGAATGTGCATATTTCGATCTAGTGCTTCCCGACGTCGATTGTTCGTGATTGAAACTAAGTTTTCTGCTTGGTAGTCCTTCACAAAAAGTGTACTCTTTTGTATTTTGGCCTTCAGAGCTATGTTTGAGGTAAGTACTTATGTAGCATTCTCCAGCTTCCTTCATCCTCTCTATTGCCACTGCTGGTCTTTAATCATGAGCAAGTTTAGGTGTTTTATGTCTACATCTGGGTACCTTTGACTATGATTAATTTGTTAATTGCTATTTTCATTCTATTTTCCCAGCTTCAATTTTTTAGATATGTTTGTTCTTTAATTGAAATTTCTCGATTTGTCGTTAGAAAATTAATTTGTTTCTTCGAGAGAGGCCTTATGTCTATTAGATTTATTAGAAGTTTTTCGTAATAGGAGTGAACCTAAATTGTTTCCTAAAGCTTCCGATCATTCTTTGGTTTGATCTTTCACTTCATTCAATCATAAAGAGCTTGAGAGAAGGCCTACACCTACCTTTGGTAGAGTATCTCACTCTACAATGCTTTAATACCGGGGGAGGGGGCAAAGGGACATATGTAGCACAGAGGGTTGATTTTAAAGTTATACTTGGATAAATAATTAACAAGACTTGGCCACTCCTATTCTGCACAATAGTCCACACATTCTACCTACCTATAAAATGAGCTATTTGGTGGACAACTAGAATTAGGCTCAGTCCACTGGAACATGTATTTTGTAAGCCGCCAAGTGTCACTCTCACAATAGTACTGTGGAATATTGTACATCAATGCTATTCATGGGTCTTTTATAGTTTGAATGTTGAATGTTTATTCAAAATCTTTCTTGTAATACTTACTTGCAAGTTGTGCACTATAGATGTTAACACCAAATCTAGTTTCGATTTCAATACTAATGGTTTTAATCCTTTCATTAGCTTCTATATTGTAAATGAATTTTATCTCCACATTGCCATGTACATATCTCTACTTATCGATGTTGACCTAGATATGGTGAATTGCTCGAAGTCGGACATTGCATGTCATAGCCATAAAGTTGGATATGGTTGGCTATTGCTGCAAGTATCCAATAACTTGTTCAGGGGTTCTTAGACGTGTTATTTGCTCTCTATTCCTGGAACTTTTATGCATTTTACAGCTTCTCTTTTGCCTTCAGTACCTGATCATTAGGTTAATGCTTTGGCTTATTATATCACTTATGATGCTACTAGTTGCTTTTATTTTAACTTTTTGTCGTGTGGATGTTAACCCCTTCTTTATGTTATTTCTAACATTTTCTTGCGGTTTTGTACTCTCAAATGATGAAGACCTCTGAGTATAAATTGGAGGAATGGGGAAAAGGCAATAGTTCAAGAAACCTTAACCACCCCACATTATCACCCCTTTCCTCTCGGCCTTCTACCTAAACCCTTACCTTGTTTGACCTCCCACTCTCTCACTCCCCCCCCCCCCATTCTCTGCCCTCTCTAGGTGTTTTCACTCAATTGAAAATGAAGCCCCAGAGCTTCTCTGCTAGTGCCGCCTCAAACGCGCCAAGTTCATGCCGTTGCTTTCTTCCTAATGGTATGAAAAAGAAAAAAAAATAGTAGGAAGTGAAAGGTGAGATAAGTATTCAGAAAAAGAAAAGGTACCTTTAAAAAAAGGAAGAGTTACTATGCACTCAATGGGGCTAGGTTCAACATCCAAGATGTTCATGATGTTCTCAGCACCTTCAGAAGGTAGCTCAACTGCCCCTTATGAACTTGGCTCACAAGCTTCAGTAGGCATTTTTTCCTCTTCATCAACATTATGATCAATCATAGAATTAAGCTTTTATTTTTGAAGGCTATTTTTAGCAAATTGGTCAAACGGCCACTTCCCCCATTTTTAGGGATGTGTGGCCTAAAAATGGGGGGTGGCAGCTTGGGGTAAAATAACCTAATCTCAGTGATTACACCAGTATCAGAGAAATACAAAAAACCTAAACGGCATTTTTTTTCAAGCTCTCACACTCTCTCAGTTTTCAAAAACGCATTACCGTCTGAGTATTTCGGGTTTGTGACGTGGTTTCACCGGGACTCTAGTAGCCGCCGGATTTCATCTGTTTGTGGTTCAAAGGCAATTGAGAATTCACACGCTTCAAGAGGTTAGTCCTTATGCAATTTCTTCTAACAGTGGTATCAGAGCCGACCTAATTGTTTTTGTTCCCGAATGAGATAATAGCATGATTTTATGTGTTGAAATTATGTTCAAGAGACCCCCCGTTTGTCAATATGAATCATGTTCACCCCTTCCCCACGCCCCTCGAACTCCCCTGTTTTTTTTCTGCTGCCTCTGCCTCACACCCTCCCCAGCCACGGTCATGCTACCAGACGATTAGAATAAAAAAAAAAGGAAAAGGTAGAGTTGAATACCATCAGCCGCCGCCAAAACCCCGAGGAAGGGTGGCGCGTGTGTGACACGCGCCGCCGAGAGGCCATCAGTTTGTCTCTTTCTTCCTCGACCCGACCTCCAAACGCCCCGATCTACGACCTTGCACAACCGAACCCTCAAAAACCCAACATAGGGCGGCGCGTGTGGCCCACGCGCCGCCGCCTAGGTGGCGCGTTCCGAGAGTGGGTGGTACCGGTGAGATCGTCGTCGCCCGATCTATGTGATGGCGACGGTGGTTCTTCCATAAGGTTGCCGGAAAAGGAGATCGAGAACAGTTTAGAGGTCGGTGGGGGGCGGCGGTTCATCATTTGGTGTTTTTTCTGGTTGGGGGGATAGATGGCTAGGCTTAGTGCCGGAAACCATGGAGAGCTCGGTGCCGGAAACCATGGAAGCCGAATGTCGTGGCTCTTGTGTAGAGAGAGAGAGAGAGAATTGAGAAGAGAGAGACGTGCAGAGGGAGGGTCGAAGCAGAGAGGCAGAGGGAGGGTCGAAGCTCTGGGCCGAGGTACGCGGGGGGGAGGGGGAGGGTGTTAAATGTGTTGCCTTTTAATGAACCAAAGGCTTAGTTTGTTTTAAAAAAAATCAAAACCCATTTTTTTTTTTTTGATTATGTATCATACTTTGTGTTAATCTTATTTTGATTATGTATCATTCTTTTTTTAAAAAAAAAAATCTGCTTTATGTTTAATTTATTTTTGTTTAGTATTTAGAATTAGGTGATTGTGAATTTGTTTTACAATTATCATGAATGTGTTTATGTGATGAGCATGTGTTTAGATATGTTTAATAACACATGATATGGAACTTGTAAATTCGTTTTATGAATTATTAAGTAAATTTGTTTTACTTAGTTTTTTTTTGTGACATTTTTGTGATGTTAAAATGATTTATGTTAATTTGTTTGACGTAATATGTTAGTCAGTTTGTTATGATTATGTATCATGCAATTATTCGATTTTATTTTTGTTTCGGACATGCCAATTAAATCAATTTACATATATGAATGAGTTTCATGTCATAATTAATTCAATTATTAGTTAATTTTATGCTTATTAATTGGCATGTGAAGCAACAATATACGCTGTGTGTGTTGGATCAATAAGAGATTAGTTCTTCTTTATTCTTAAGCTTAAATTAAATGTGTTTTATATTATGCTTATTTTTGACGTCTTAGTGATGTTTAGTTTTTGAATGTTAATATGTTTAACGTTGTATCCATAAGAATATGTTTATTGTGGATTAATAATAATCAAATTTTTCCTCAAATTCTTAATTCATATAGTATGTGATGATTATGAGCTTAGCGAAATTTTCGAACATATATACATGAATGATAGTTTTTGAGATTATTTTTGATTATATGTATGATATGCCTAAAACGTCCATTTTTCCCTTCTTACTTGTAGATATGGCTTCGAACACCTCTATGATTTTTGACTTGTCCACCAGTAACAAGTTGGATGGGTCCAACTATGATATGTGGCACAGGAAGATTGAGTTTCTCCTGGAAGAACGTGATGTGCTAGAGCACATAACGTTCATTATGCCACCCCCTGCGACAACGGACGATGATGGTAAAGATATCACTACCACTGAGGAATACAAGGCACGCTTGGTTGAGTACCAAGCGTGGTGTAAAAAGGATCGTAAGACACGCTATATTATGCTGTATTGCATGTACGACGATCTAATCGGTGAGTTCGAGGTGTTTCCCACAGCTAAAGAGATGTGGGATAACATTCGAATCCGATATGGTCAGACTTCGGAAACGAGGCTACAAGCAATGCATCTTAAGTGGATGTCTTACGTGATAGACTCTACCCGAAGCGTGGCTGAACATATCAGGACTATGCAGTCCATGATTCGAGACCTCAGAGCTGGCGGGATAGACCTTTCGGAGAAAGACCAAAGAAACAATCTCTTGCGTGCACTGAACCAAGGTAATCCTAAGTGGAAACCGTTTCTCACTCTAATGGTGCATAGTACTCACATCAAAACTTTTGGTGAGATTGCTAAGCACCTAGAGTTAGAGGATGAGCGCCTCAGGGCAATGGCTCCACCTCCCTCAGCATTTGTTGCCAGAGTGGACAGGCCGAAAGTACACAGGTTTAAGCGAGGGAAGAAAAATGTTCGTCCCTCACAAAAACTTGGCCCTAAAGGTGGGATTGCTAAGAAGCAATCGAAACCTAAGGGTAAGGTGGAGAGGAACATGGCACGTGTGACGTGCTATGCTTGCAGGAAGAAGGGCCACTTTGCTCGGGATTGTCCCGAGCCTCAGGCCAAGGTACCTTCTTCAATCCCTACTAGTGATTTGTTTGTTTGTTCCCATGCATTTGTTGCTAAATCTTTTCCTAATTGGATTATAGATTCGGGAGAAAGCAAGCACGTAGTTCGAGACCAGGAGGGGTTTGTGTCTTTCTACCCTTACCCGGTGGGGACACAGACTGTGACACTTGGTAATGGGACTGCAGAGGACGTTCTGGGTGTTGGAACGTACAAACTCAAGTTACGTGGAGGAAATTCGTTGCTACTCCACGATGCCCTTTATGCACCTGGGGTGCGGTGTTCGCTTGTTTCTTATGTTTCTCTTTGGAAATTAGGTTTTCAATTCGTTTCGCAAACTGATAGTTTGAACATTGAGTATGGTGGCAATTTGTTTGGCCATGCGTCTTTGGTAGACGATTTCTTTGTGCTTGACTTAGATAATGATTATTATTCTAGTAAAGCATCTTCTGTTTTTGCATCATCTGTTGATTCTAGTAGTGATTCTGTAACATGGCATGCTAGACTTGGACACATAGGTCAAGATAGAATGACTAGACTTGCTAAAGAAGGTCTATTAGGCAGACTTACTAAGGTTAAGCTACCTATATGTGAGCCTTGTTTAGCAGGAAAAGCGACTAAGAAACCTTTTGGTAAGGCTTCTAGAGCGCTTACTCCCTTAGAACTCATTCACTCCGACATTTGCGGACCAATGAATGTTCGAGCACGTAGTGGTGCTGTATACTTCCTCACTTTAATAGATGATTACTCTAGATATGGGTACGTATATCTATTATCACACCACCACGAGGCCCTAGATGTGTTCAAACGCTTCGTCGCAGAAGTAGAGACCAAGTTGGAACGAAAAGTTAAGACTCTTCGGACCGACCGTGGTCGTGAATACCTTTCTGATTTGTTCAAGGTGTTCTGTGAGGAAAAGGGTATCGTAAGACATCTAGCGATTCCATACACTCCGCAGCAAAATGGTGTAGCTGAGCGTAGGAATCGCACATTACTTGACATGGTCAGGTCAATGATGGCCCAAGCTAATCTTCCAATTAGTTTTTGGGGTGATGCCTTGCTAACGGCTACTTATATCTTAAACCGAGTACCTAGCAAGAGTATACCTACTACTCCATATGAGTTATGGAATGGTAGACATCCCTCCTTGGACCATTTACGACCATGGGGTTCGGCAGGCTATGTGCATAACCCAACCCATAAACATGGTAAGCTTGGTCCAAGGGCCACCAAGATGATCTTTATTCGATACCCGCAACATTCAAAGGGTTATGTGATGTATGGAGAACATCCAGATGGAGGCATAAAGGAATTAGATTCCCGAAATGTCGATTTCCTTGAGGATGAGTTCCCTAGTATTGGTGATATAAACAAGGACTTTCGATTGTATGAGTTACAAACGAACCTATCTCTCGGTGAGGGGGAGGATTTGTATACTGCCCAAGACACCGAGGATATGCATCTCCCTGACGTTAGAGATAGTGGGAGTGTACCTACTGTTGAGATGCAGGGAGACCTGCCTGTTCAGGACACTCAACCAGAGACTGAGTGTCCTCATTCTCCGGAACCCACACCCCAAGGGGTTAGTGGGAGTGGTTCTTCTCCTATTCGAGGTTCTGTATCTCAAAAGAAAAGGGGGAGAAATCGAAGAAAAGGGGTTAGACCGCCAAGTGCTAAAGTGTTTCGACGAAGTGAGCGTGGAAGAGTTCCTCGACGGTATTTTCAAATCGAAGAGGAAATTTTCTTTTGTGCTCCTTTAGAAATAGAAGAGCCAACCTCTTATGTAGAGGCTTTGGAATCACCAAACGATAAGGAATGGATGGATGCCATGAGGGATGAGTTGGACTCGATGGCAAAGAATGAGGTCTGGGATCTAGTTGACCTTCCCCCCGGACGCAGAGCCATTGGAAACAAATGGGTTTTCAAGGTTAAGCGTCGGGCAGACGGGTCAATTGATAAGTTCAAAGCCCGTTTAGTAGCGAAAGGCTACACCCAAGTTGAGGGTGTAGACTACGAGGAAACTTTTTCTCTTGTGGTGAGATTAGCCTCGATTCGCTTACTTCTGGCGCTAGTAGCCCATTTGGATTTAGAACTGTTCCAAATGGATGTGAAGACTGCTTTCCTAAATGGAAATCTTGAGGAAGAGATATATATGGTCCAGCCTATTGGTTTTGTATCAAAAGGCCAGGAAGACAAGGTCTGTCACCTTAAAAAATCCATATATGGCCTCAAACAGTCTTCTAGAGCATGGTACTTCAGATTCCATGAAGCCATCACCGTGTTTGGCTTTACCATGGTTTCAGAAGATCACTGTGTTTATGTCAAAAGGACAAGTGTAGGAATTATGTTTCTTACCTTGTATGTCGATGACATTCTACTGGCTGGAAGTGATATGGAGATGATCAATGCCACCAAGCGGTGGTTATCCTCCGTCTTTGAGATGAAGGACATGGGTGAAGCTAGGTATGTCCTAGGTGTGGAGATTCTCCGAGACCGTTCGAAGAAACTTCTTGGTTTAAGCCAAAAGGCATATATCGAGAAAGTCCTAGAACAGTTTCGGATGCATTACTCCAAACCCGTTGATACTCCAGTAGACAAGGGTTTGATTTTGAGTCTAGAGCAATGCCCTAAAACAGAAGTTGAAAAACAGAAGATGAGCAATGTCCCATACGCTAGTGCTATAGGTAGCCTAATGTATGCCATGTTATGTACACGGCCTGACATTTGCTTCGCGGTTGGTTTGGTAAGTCGTTACCAAAGTAACCCGGGAGTCGCTCATTGGCAAGCCGTCAAGAGGATAATGCGTTATCTTCGGGGGACTACCGACTTGGTACTTTGCTACCAAGGAGTGGACTTGAAATTGAGAGGTTACTCTGATGCTGACTGGGGTGGTGACTTGGATGAGTCTAAGTCCACCTCGGGATATGTCTTCACTCTTGGTGGGGGAGCCATATCTTGGTCCAGCAAGAAGCAGGAGTGCATAGCTTTATCAACCATGGAAGCGGAGTATGTTGCTTGCTGCCTCGCCGCTCAGGAAGCGATCTGGCTCAGGAGTTTTCTTCAGGATCTCGATCTCACTCCGAGAGTTGATGATCCTGTGGAAATGTGGTGCGACAATACTGCCGCTATCCAATATGCTAAGGATCCTAAATTCCATAGGAAGGCCAAGCATATTAAAAGGCGTTATCATTTTGTAAGAAACGCCATAAAGTTAAAAGAAGTCATTGTAAAGTATTTACCTACTAGTAAGATGGTTGTTGATCCCTTAACTAAACCTACTCCTAGAGATACGTTCAAAACTCATTTGATGAGTTTAGGTCTTCGTAGGTTTTAGTTATTGGGGATGTTTTGTTTTGGACATATGTAATGAATGTTTCTTATGAATAAAGATTGATGTTTCTTTTTCCTGAAATGTTCATTACGGTTTTTTGGTTGTTTGATTAGGCATATCTAAATGTCACTAGGCTTCTGATTATCTTATCACATGGATGATCAATCCTGACGTCTAAGTGGCGAGTAGGATAAGATTTGATCATATTGGCACTAGGTGTGTAATATTGATTATTACCGCGATTTTAATGATACGGATAATGAATCGTTGCCTTAGTTAGTCTAAGATGAGATTTTAAGTAAATCGGATATAATACAACCTTATATCGAAGCCTAAAGCCGAATTTTGAGTATCTAGGTTATGTTTTGTACAGTAACCAAGTAACTCGGGTCAGTTTTTTAGGGAAAACTGGACTTGTAATTCGTATGGTATATAAAGTGACAACTCACCTCAGTGGGAGTTATACCATGACACACATTCATACTGTGTGTGCTTAAGTCGACCTGGGGAGTGACAATTGAATCCCTTCCTTGTCACTATGTGATCCCTATAGACTTCGTGGTCTATTTAGATGACACCCTTTGACCTAGAACTGTAATGTGGATTTGAGGTATGCTGCAGCTACTTTGATGTGAACTCCAAGGGCTATAAAATAGATAGTCCAGCGGAACACATTAGGAAAGCTATCATGCTAAAATGAAGCATTATAGGTGTCTAAGGAAGAATCAATCCACCATTGCTATATCAGCCCGGGCGGTTATACTGAGGTTATAACCATATGATATATCAGACATAAAGGGACGTTGTATGTCGTTAGCAATGAGAGGATGATTCGGGGTAACATCGCCAATGTTGAAAGTGTCTTTGTTAGATTGACGGTATCTTAACAAAGCGCTACCTGTTACTTATGGTCGCACGTCTCATTCCTGGTATGACGCGTTTTTGAGAGGAAACATTGTTAAGAGACGATGTTACGGCTTAAGTGGCCGAGTGGGAGCTGAAGGCTATTTTTAGCAAATTGGTCAAACGGCCACTTCCCCCATTTTTAGGGATGTGTGGCCTAAAAATGGGGGGTGGCAGCTTGGGGTAAAATAACCTAATCTCAGTTATTACACCAGTATCAGAGAAATACAAAAAACCTAAGCGGCATTTTTTTTCAAGCTCTCACACTCTCTCAGTTTTCAAAAACGCATTACCGTCTGAGTATTTCGGGTTTGTGACGTGGTTTCACCGGGACTCTAGTAGCCGCCGGATTTCATCTGTTTGTGGTTCAAAGGCAATTGGGAATTCACACGCTTCAAGAGGTTAGTCCTTATGCAATTTCTTCTAACAATTTTCTTATCTATAAATCTCAACAAATGAAGATTCGAAATGTGCTTTAACCTCATCTATTGCCTTTGTTGATGGAGTGATACTTTGAATAGGAATTGCTAAAATTGGTGCGGCTAGGTTGGCCATGTCTATTAGGAGAACTACCTTCTGTTGCTGTAATAGGAAATCCTAAAGGTTGGAAACAATTTTTAGTTTAGACATCAGACTATGAGGGCCTTCATCCCTTTGAATATCTAGGTAAGATGAACCATCTCTCTTTCTCTTTGTGTTCCTTCTAGAATGTGTACATGTCAAAGCAAAGAACACCTTGGACCACCGCTTGAAAGTGCTTAGTGAACTTTTTTTCTAAAGAAATACAACAGCTAGGAAACGATACATGAAAATTTACACCATATTATAGTCATGCTTGATGAAGCCAAAATATAATCATTGAGCCTAGAAGGGTGGAGAAGTTCATGTCTGACGGGATGTCTTAGTGAAAGCCGAATTTTTTACTAAACTGATGAAGGCAATAATTTTCTATAACCAAACTATCCTCACAGACGTAGAAAACATTACTCGTATGAATACTGAAAAAATAAGCAAAGCCAGTTCGTGGTAGTTAGCCATTATCTATGAGAATCTCTTTCATTCGATGGCTGATCGCAGAATTCCAGCAGAAATCCTTAGCAGAACTGATGAGCTTGTGCACTTCACCGAGATCAAATAATTTAGCCTGACCAAGGCCACTGATTTCGCCATTCTTAGATTGGATAAAACTTTATTATCAAGATCATATGTTTGAAAATATTTAGCTATCCAAGCATAAAGAAAATTCCATGGGATATGACCTTCTTTTCTTCTCGGATGAGTAGAACAAGAAATGTTGTCTAGACCTCTGTAAATGCTTGCAGGGATGGTGGAAGAAAGATAATACACTTGGACTTTTTCATATTCGAGGCCACCAAAAAAACTGATAGGTCAAACATAGCCAACGTCTCTTATAGAAACTATGAACAAGCACATCTAACATGAAAGAAAGGCTGCAAGAAAAGTCTCAGTAAGCTTATCTTTGGGCACCTCTAACTCATCAAAGGTAGCAAGAGACTCATTCTATCCACGAGACTCTGTAGTCAATGACACAATTCCTGAAAGAAGGACTCGATTTTTTGGCCAAAGTTCTCCAAAGCTTGATAATGATAGGCCCATAAGACCAAAGTGCATCCATTCCTCTATGTTCGTTTGTGATCAAAGCACCGTTATAGAGTATGATATGCTGTAGACAAATGAGTGCACCTATGTCCAACACTAGTCTTGAGGTTCTTAGATGGGAGAGTAATTTTGTCATGAAGAAAGCCGAAAAAAGGAAAGCCAAAGGAAGCCATGGATGTCCAAGAGATGACTTGTACTTCACCCTTAGAGGTATGTAAAGAGTTTGTCTCTAGGCACTGGTCCTCACAGATTGCCCGGATAATGCTTGGATACTAGTGATAGACAAAGAATGAAGCGTACAGAGCATTGAATAAATGGTTAGCAATTAATAGGTCTCTACAATGGGTGAAGCATCCTCCAACTATTCGCAGTAGAGCCAAGTATAAGAGAACTCTCCTTATAATGAAAGCTTCTCCCGTGATTTCTGCTTGGCGTCTATCTCATGATGCAATAGCTGATACGATGAGACACTCTCATTGGTTTTAGAGTCACTTGACAATAAAAATATTTCCTTCAAATTTTCTTCCAACCAATATGGGAGGCTTGGTGGACTTTTGAGGCGAGTTGATTTGGCAAGATAAGCTATGGGCTTGCGAATCTGCACTCTTGTCTCATTCACTTTTTTTGTTGTTCGGTTGTTAGAAGTTTCATCCAAAAGATACTCATTAAAAAACCTGGAAAAAAAATACAAGATCATGACGACAATTGTTGCAAGTGACAAATTGGGGAACGAATCAAGAAGAAGATATAAACTTGTTCAAACATATTAATCCGCTCTCCAACAATAAATGCTGCCTATGGTGGACCCTTGCAGGGAAGTCATCCAAAGGTCGAAAATTAATAAGGGAAACTTATGGTTGATCCTTACAGGGGAGCCATTCAAAGGTCGAAAATTAATAAATGCAATCCTTAGTGGACCCTTGCGGATGGGTCATCCAAAGATTGAACAGTTTCATATCCTTATCCAAAGTTATAGCATAAATGATCCCTTTAGTTTAGAACTCGAAGTATTCGACAAGTTGGATGCTAAATTTACAATTAAAGCACCAAAAACAAAAAAGGTGGAGGTCGAGTAAGGTCAAAGTCTTCGCCACAATCTAAGAAAAAGGAAGAATGAGTAAGAGGAGTCAAAATCAAGAACATTGTGTCATATGATAAAATATTGACATACTTCAAGAAAGTGCAGCCTCATCAATTTGATTCAAAGATTGAATTAAATTCTATAGAATTGATAGCGACAAATATTTTCAAGACAAAGACCAAAAGATTATTTCAATTATTGCATTATTATGTATGTACAATAAAAAAGGGAAAAAAAGAGCAACTGTCTTTGGACTATAACAATACGTGGTGTAGGAAGCAAATTCCTTGAGGATCTCCTCATACAATTATATGTTGTAAGCATGCTCAATTTACTTTGAATTAAAAAACAAAGGCCAAACATTGTAAGTTTTTTTTTTTCTACATTAACACTCCAAAAGAATTTCTAGGTCATGCTTATCCTGCAGTGCATAGAGTAATGTATATTTCTTTTTGGGCATGCAAAATGAAGGCAATTCACAACAAAATGAGACAAAACCACTCTATTACACAAGCAAAATGCGAGTAACACTTTAGAAAAAGTTACATTTCTATAAAATAAAAAGCAGCACGCAATTGAGATGAGAAGCACGTAGTTTGAAGCAAGCACTAATGATGTTTCTACAGAAATAAGCCAAATTTATTTCAAAGAGAAAAAAAAAAAGAGATATCACATCAAATTGCAACATCAAAACACACACACACCTGTCTACTTTGTTTGTAACCATCAGAGCAATGGCAATGAAGACTTCAACTATTTATTTGTGATAGTATAATAAGAATGCGGTGAATAGCGTTGCCTGGTTTTTTAACCTAAAGTTCGAGAGATTAGGTTGAAATAATCCTTGAAAATCTCAACTCACGAAATCTTATTAACAAAGTATTATTTCCCTACCACAAGTTGTCGTGAAAAAAAAAAAAAACAGGAGAAGGGCCTATCAAAATTATTTTAAGATTTTACTCAGGGTTTGATAGGATCTTACTTCCCAAAATATCAAATTCCTTTTTTTATTGAACCTATCAAATTTTGCAAGTCTCAACTGAATCATGCAACAGAATTTTTATTCACTGCATCAAGTCAGGCTTGACTCGAGTACTTAATAAGTCAAGTACAAAAAAAAAATCATTTGGAGGTCAATTTAAGCCAAACTCACATATTGACACATTTAAAATCAGTCTATTGGAGCTTTGACCAATTTTTAGTTAAAAAAACCCCCTTTTTGAAGGCCCTATCAAGTCAAGAATTTCGCCTGGATATTACAACAATTTAAGCCGCCCAAATGATCATTTCTACATTCAAATTTCGAGATCCGACCTCACCAAATACTCCAAAGTTATAGACGGTGCCAACTCTTGATGGGGCATTTGCAGAATACAAATATTTGTTAACCAATGAAGACTCGCCACGTAGAATACTAATATTTTTGTTTTGGCCAACAACACCCTGCCATGTGTCAAATTAGTTATAATAGCCATTAAATTAAATATTTAGTAGATAAGTTTTGCGGCTAATTAAAAAGCGCCACGTGTGACAAATACTGCAGAAAATAAATAATTAATTTTTTTAGCTAGAGATAATTAAAAAGAAAATCTTAGCTCCGACTTCTGTTTAAAAAGGGAGTTACTCCCCTCATCTAAAGGGTCTGCATTCTGAAAAACTTAGAAGAGCTCAGGAAACCTCTCTGAAAGAAGACAACAAGCACTCTAAAAGTGGGTCATCTACTCTCGGTGATCAAACTCATATCCTGACTGAAATTAAGCCTCATATACCCTCTCTTATGATCAAATCCACTGAAGAATACTCAAAGAGATCGAATCCGATGATTTATTACACTTGTTCTTGTAACAATTATACAGAGATTGTACCCATGCTTTGATATAAAATATAAAAATTGAATTTGTCTCTCAATTTTTTATCTAATTTATTTTAATCTCGAAATTTGTACATTTAGCGGGTTCGGCTGTGCACAAGAATGAAAGATTTAACCTTTTAAATTTTTTCCCCTTTCTTTGTCTCTTACCTTTATTCACACCTTACTATCCTATTGCTAGTATCCCTATTACCCTAAGTGATTATTGAGATGAGACTCATAATTTCTTAACCACCCAAAAGGCTTGATTTTCATTTCGATTGTATATCCTTTTCGTCTAAAACCCTGGCATAGATCTAGGCTTTCTAATCATACTGTCACACTCAATTCATAAATTCTTTGATCTTAAAGGGGATCTTCTATAATTTCTAGAGTCCTACAATAGTACAATATATATTTGATATTTTAATTATTATAGGCACCAGTTACAAGAATTGTTTCTCCTAGAAAATCATCAATCACAATTCATAGGCATAGGCTATTTCAAGTGCTTCAAGATGAGGTATGTAATCTTAATTAATTTCATTAATCATTAATAGATCCCTTTTTTTAGTTGAGTAATATATGTATGCATGTTTTGTCTTCTGTTTATTAATCATTTTTTAAGGAAAGTATATCAATTAGTTATTAGTAGATAACGTGAGCTAATTGTTACTAATTTATTACAGTTTTGTTCAAAAGTTAAAGCAATATTACTAATTTATCTGTTAAAATATTATAGGCCAATTGATATTATGTCAAAAAACACAATTGATATGTTTTTTTAAGGCATGACTAGAATATGTTGTTCTTGAAGACAACAAATAAAGCACTAAGCTAACTGCTAATATAAGTCTACAAGAATTGAACCTGAAGGCTCTGTTGTGAACCCCTTGGTGCATGATCCAAGCTTATGTAAAACCAATTGATAGTTATCCTACAAATGAATGAGGTGAAGTTCAGAAGGAATATATGAAGTTTGGACCTTGTTACCATTACCAAGATAATTGTCCAAGTTCTGGTTCGGAAAGTCATCCCCTTCGATTTCAGTATCGTCGGTTCAAAAGGTATTCCTGGCTAGAATGTTCACCTATAATAAATGCTGCTTATTATTTTCCATGTTTTCTTTTTACCAAGAAGCCAATTGGGGAAAAAAGGATTAAATGCATTTACTGTTAAAGGCTTCCGAAATTAGAGAAAAGTAATGATGGAAAGAATTGTGCTTTGCTTGTCATATGGGAAAAGATTCAAATTTAGCTCATAGTTTTGTAGCTGGATGTTTTGACAATTTGATGAACCAGTCATGCCATCATAAAAAGGCAGTTAGGAAACAAACTCCTGAAAAAATTTTAAGCAATAGGTTGCACTCAAAAACATCAATAGATGTTATATGATGGTTGACATTTCAAGCATGTGGATTTAGAGGTCATGATGAATATTCTCGTTCAGATAGTCGAAAACATCTATTTTGAAAAATACTTTGAGGAATGCGAAGTGGACATCACCTAGAATTCAGAAAGGGTTTCTACATATTGTTTAGGAATATTTAGATTGCAATATGTGAAAAAACTAAAAATTCCAAGTTTTGCTTAATCGTGGATGAATCTAGAGATGTCGTTGAAAGGGAAAAAAGAGCTATAGTTTTGAGGCTTGTTGACAAAGTTTGGTGTGTATAAGAATGATTTTTGGACTTTGTACATGTCAAAGATTTCACTTTATTGACTCTCAACAATAAGATTTGTGTTGTATTGTCTACGCATAATCTTAGCCTTAGAGATATAGAGGTCAAGGGTATGACAGAGCTAGCAATATGCATGGGGAACGGAATGGCTTGCCATCACTATTTCTTAAAGATTGTCATTATGCATACTATGTACATTATTTAGCTCACCAATTGCAATTAGTACCTGTTACTACAACAAGAGAAGTGCTAGAAATTCATACTTTCTTTCAGAGCTTAGTCTTGTTACTAGCTCAGCTAAGCAACATGATTGAATCCGGTGAGCTTGATATTGGAGTAGGTGTTAATCAAATTGGAACTTTGAAGCGTCCTATAGATATTGGATGGAGTTCACATTTAAATTGGCATACAGTTTGATTAGATTATATGGTCCTACTTGTGTGATTCTTGGTGACATAGCTATTAGAGATCTTCATTTTCCCAACATGGGGATACAAAAAATGTCGTTAAACACTTAATGTCATTTGATTTTGTGTTTATTTTACATGTGATCAAGGAGATTATAGGTGTCATAGAACACTTTGTCAAGCTCTACAGCAAAAGTCACAAGATATCATAAATGTTATGAATCTAATCTCAAGTACAAAGCGGTCAATCTAAAATTTGAGAGATAATAGTTGGGAAGCTTTATCAAAGTGTGTGAATTTGTTTTGCAAGCGACATGATATTTTAATGCGTAATATGAATGCCGTCCATATTAATATTCGTCATCCACAATGTGTACATGGTAAGTAAAAGCACACAATAATGATGACATACCATTTTCAAGTAGAAATATTTACTGCTACTATCTTTAAATAACTACAAGAATTGAATAGCAGATCCAGTGAGCAACCTACAGAATTGCTTATATTGAGAGCTTTAAATCTTAAGGATGAGTATAAGCCATTCAAAATTAATCACATATGCAGTCTTGTTGAAAATATTGTATGGAAGATTTTTCCAAGCAAGAGTAGATCCACTTGAAGTACACATAGTAATGTTATGAGTTGGACACCCCAAATCATTCAGAGTTGCGGAGTTTAAGCACGACTGTTGATTTATGTCAAGGCTGAAATCAAAAGTCCACCTTTTGGTTGATAAGTTGCTTCATTTGTTCTTAACTCTTCCCGTTTCTACAGCAAGTATAGAGAGAGCTTTTTCTACATTGAAAATCATCAAAAGCCTTTGTAATAAGATAGATGATGATTTTCTCACAAATTATACGATTGACTATATTAAGAAGGAGAATGCTAAGAAGTCCTTAGGGGATATGATAATAGGTGAGTTTTACAAGATGAAAAGGAGGCAAGCACAGTTAAACTGATGAATAATAAGGATGTCAACACACACACACATATATATATTTCTCATATGAGTTTCATATCTGTCTAAAATTTCAAATTGTTTGTACCTTATTCTTTATTTCTTTTTTTTAAAATATATCTTCGGAGTTGGATGCAACAACTGTACATGTCATTCAATAGCGCCATTTATAGATGGTCACTAGCTACATAAAGAACCCATTTGAATCAATGTATGTATTTTATCATTTATTGTGTTGATTAGGTTAATCTTGTGACCATATAAACTTTTAATGTTCTGTATATTATAAAAGTTTAAAGTCTAGCGCCCCTAAAAAATTCCTAGTTTTGCCCTTGATTGGGAGAGCACTCATTGTCTTTCCTTTTTTTCACGTTTGTGTGCTTTTACTTACAATCATGATAGTTGCACCCTCATGTGTCTTATAAGCTCTTACGAGCTCAATGGAACCTAAATCGATGGCTTGGATCATAAGTATGGAGAAGTGGCTAGTGCTCCTCAAGCCTCACTCACACCATCATGATGAGAATTTAGTTTAGCTACACCAAATACCTGACATGGTAAATTCATTCCTTCTCTTTTCTTCTTTTATCTTTATTTTTTGCATATAGTTTGTATCCTCTTTTGCCTCTTATTTTTTGTATATTTGTTACTTTGGGTAATCTTTGTGTATACATTGTAATATCTAGGTGCGGGGGATGAGAAGCCATACTTTCAACTTTTAAAAAGAAAGAAAAAAAGAGAACGACTTTTTTTAAAATACGAAAAAGATTTTCTATTGTTGTATAGTTTTCGGGAGTTTTGTACTATTTTGATTGGCCTTGACCCCTTGTTCCTCAACTATTAGCTTGTAAATAAATATGATGTGCATGATTGTTGTCTTAAATTTATACCACAAGCGCACGGTGTAGCTGTAGCTAGCAACCGGCGAGTACGGGTCATGTCCACAGAGAACTCACTTTCGAATACCAAAACTAATTTAGATGCTCAATCTAGACCAATCAAGTTGTAAGTTTGTTGTATGCTTGGATTTAAACTAAGGAAACAGTAACAACTAAAAGGTTGAACGAGAAAACATGATATTAAAAACACCTGTGTTGAGATATCAGCACGATTATGCTAATGAATCAGTCATTAACCCCAATCAAACGGAACTAAGCATGTGTTTATGAATGGAAAAACTATCAATTAAGCCCGTCTCCTTCCTCTCTCAAGGGTCGAACACTAATCCTACAAGTAAAGTCACCTATTTTCATGGGACTAAAAGTTGAAGGATTACAAGATCTATAATCTCTGATCCCAACTAGAACTTCAATTATTTTCATATCGAAATCCTAGTTGTCTACTAAGTCACGCTAGGTAAAGATTTCATCTCTCAACGCTCCCCTAAACCCGAATAATAATGGATGAATACTCTTCCGAACATTTCATCGAGCATGTGGTGTGCAGAGTAGAATTCATAATCGCAGGCATGAAGCAAACAATGGTCTGGGGCTAATTCATGATTCAATAAACATAATCTGCTTCAATTCCAACCTAACTTGGGAGATTAGCCACAAATCATACTAAATTCCAACAATTCAATGATCAATGTACTAAACATGATTCAACTAAACTCTAAAACAACAAGGAAAGGGAGAGAGAATCAGATAACAAACTTGGATTGATTGTTGAATCGAAGTAGAATTAATCTTCAATAATCGCAAATTGAATCGAAAGGAACAATTAAACTCTCATAAGAAAACCCTAAAAGTCACCTCTGAGAGATGCTCCCTAGCAAGGAACAACAATGAATGAGATCCCCCCCTGAAAAGCGCCCTCGAAAGAGTTTAAGTCGCGATGCTTAAAAGGGGAGAGGGCACAACTGTGCCTGGCGGCATGATGTGGTCGTGCCACCTGGCTGAGGTGGCACGACCGTGCCACCCAGCACGGGGTGGCTGTGCCACCCTACTGGCTGGCACTCCTTGATTCTTCGGCACGGCACGACCATGCCGATAAGCATGGGGTCCCTGTGCCGAATCTCTGGAACTTCCGTGCGACATCGAGTGACCACTTTTGTGACTTTAAACTCGCCTCTTTGGCACTCCTTTCTACTAATTTACAACAATCCTTTTATTCCTTCAGTAGAATTCCTGAAAATATGAAAAGATGTCGAATGAGCAAAATATATACTAAAGGAGACCAATTTGACCTTTTCTCAACAAGATCGAACATGAAAACAAGGGGAAAATGGGATAAAATCGGGGCCAAAATAAGGTCCAAAATAGGTTTATCAATGATAGATCTTTATCCCGAGTATGCCATTCCATGTCGCACTCGTTACCCCCTACATTCATTTTACAACAATTAGTATTGACTTTGGTAGATATCTCTTGAGATATTGAGTCGTTATAGAGTAGTCATTATGTGTAGTCTCAAGTTTTCTTTCTTGTGCGACTCTTCCATGATTGTTATCTTTAGAACTTGATTTGACCCTCTTCGAGACCACAATTAGCACGTGCATTGAATAACATGATTGAGGTGCTCTTAGTTGTATCGATAACCACATAAGCTAAATAGCCATCCTAAGTTCTATGCTTGCCCCTTACTAGCGCTTTCTGCCTTTAATTAATTTCTTTTGTTATAAACCCTCTAATTAGCCCTTGGACAAACACATTTTCCCATACCCAAGTCAAGACTAATGGAGGTTCACTTTGATGTGTGACTATGGGTAGTTTTGGAATACTCATGTATTTTAGTGGTTTTTATTGGTGCGTTTCTTGTGATGAGAGGTTGGTGTTGAGGTTTGTGTTGATGTTTTCCCCTTTCGATTTAATGGGTTTATTCTCACATGATTCCTGTTAGGAACCGAGTTTAGGCTATATATTTGCGATGTTCTCTCTTGCCATTTGTTGGACCCAAAAAAAATAAAAAGAAGGAAATAAAAAGAAAAAAGAACAAAGAACAAAGAAGAAAGAAAAGAAAAGGAAAAAGGTGATGAATATTTCAAGCGTAAAATAAATGCTGCAAGTATACGACTATCGTCGTAGTACTTGAGGGTCGTCTCCACAGGGACGATGGATGAAATTAAGGCCACTAAAATAAAGTTAACCTATCATAATCGCAAGAATTAAAGAAATAAAGGCTAAAATAAGCTAACATAATTTATGTCTTGACCGTAATATCCAAGATTACCGACTAACTAAAACCTGGCAATACTAAAAAATCAGCAAGAAGGGACTAAATTCAACCCCCGAACCTAGAAGACAAGAAGCCACAATATTAGCTTAAAACAATAACAACTAAATCAAACCAATCCTACACAAACGAAAAAAAAAAAAACAACTTAACTCCCCCAACCTCCTCTCTGCCCTCCATCAATGGCAACCCAGAAATAGCCTTTAGTCGAAACACCAAGCAACAAAAATCGACTCCTTATAAAGTAAACCAGAAAAGGGCAACAGAGAAACAGAGCAATGCATAATACAAGCACAACCCAGGATGCATAATTAATCCATGGTCAATTGATACAGGAGTTGAGAGACAGAGTTGCATAGCTAACTAATACTTGAAATAGAGCATCAGGGGAAGGGAGACAGAACCAAAGCAAGAAAAAAATTAAAACAAGAAACCGATTTAACCAAAAACAATAAAGAGTGGGTTAGCAACCAAACGAGAATAACGTGAAGGTGAACGAGCTGGAATCTAGCTCCAGTAATGGCGCTCAAGTTACAGCACAAACAGTAACAAAAAAAAGACGACATCAAGCAGTCGAATGGATCCAACATTGAAGCTAGAATTCAAGCCGGAATTTGTAACCCAACTCAGAACAGAAAATTACAAGCAGAAATTCAAAAGATTCAAGGTTAAATTACATGAAATTGCACTTGAAAATAGATTTAAAATTCGAAATGACAGTCTAGAATGGAAAACCTAAAATTCAAATAAAATCCGCAAAAGTAAACTCTAAGAATACTACCAACTCAAACTAATTAAAACCCTCAAATAAAACTTGAAAACTTAAACTAAAGACCTAATTTGATACCTAGCTGCCTTCTGAATGCATTGTTGCCTCCTTCAATTTATACCCGAGCCTCTCTCAATCTTAGCCCTTGATTTTGCATATGTTACGGACGACGGAGATGAGTGTCGTGGTGGCGGTTGATGCGTGAAATTCGGTGTGCAATGGTGGATGAAGATGAGATGGAGAGAGAGAGATGAGTTTGAAGATAGTGAGCAGACCGAAAATGGAGGGGAACAAACATTGGGATTTCTGATTACGAGATGAGAGAGAAGGAGCCCGAGAAAAAAGAGAGAATGAGGAGATAAGAGGGAAGGGGAATGGCACGTGCTGTGCGCATTGGGGGGGAGAATGGGTGGGTGTAGCATTTTCTTTTGTTTTTCCTTGCTTTCTTTTAATCATTTCTTTCACAATTTTTCTGATTTTCAACACCTGTAAAAATAAAACAAAATCAAATAAAAATCTAAAAATAACAATTATTACGAACATAAGTTAGTTATAAAGGTATCATAAAAATATCGTATTTTTGGCACAAACAATAAACTGTTTCGCACGGTGATTAAAGCAATGCATTCCTCATTGGGTTAGCTCTCTTCCCAAGCTCATTCAACAACATTGCTAAACTTGTTAGTGAGGTGTGGTGTATTGATGTGGATACTTGTTGTGTTGTTGGTAGTGCTTAATGTTCCTTAATCTTTTGCCTTTTAGCTCCACACCTTCTAAATCATTTGTCCCTCTCTCGCCCTAAACCTGGAGCCCCATTTCAGCCTATGATAGTCCTCTTGATTATCATGTACAAATTGCACCCTAGTGCTGGAGAATTGAGAGTCCCAACAAGACTATGGTAGATTATGTCATTGAAATGAGTTTTGGGCGAACCTTATCATTATCTAAACATATTAATAAAAATGTTTCCACATTTCCTTAAGTGAGCTCTACCGATCTAGCTTGTTCACCATTCATAAGTTGGGGTGCGTTGGTGTTTGGATGTCATTAATGGGGATAGAGAGCTGTATTATGTGCATTATATTTATACATGAGTTAATAACTGGATTACAAGGGTGATATAGTTGGCTGGAATGTGAATGGTTTTCCCCCTTGTTCGTTTTTTGGGGGGGTGGGGGTAAAACCAAAAAGATTTTTCTATTTTTCTCTCTCTTTCTTTTTCTTTTTTTAATTTTTCACAAGTATATTTTCTACAAGCCCTCACAAGACCCCACATGTCCATTTAGGAACCAAGGAGTTAAAGAGCTTATTGTGTAAGCCAAATACAACAATGATTCATATGAAAGTAAGATAAGTCCTTAAGTTTGTTTTTCTTCTTGTTTTGCTCGAGGATGAGCAAAATATAGGTGTAGGGTATTTGTTTGGTCCCAAAATTTTGTACTTGTACACCCTTATTTACCTAGATGTTGTTCATGACAGGTTCTAATATTTAGATTTTTTCTTATGTGGTATTTGGGTGGCAGGAAAATGGTTTTCTCAAAAAAATTATTTTTCATGAAAAATATTTTTTTATGGAAAATGGATTGTCATGTCACGTTCTCCATAGTTTTGTGCAATAGATCATTTTGAATGAAAAAAAAAGAAAATTTCAATTGAATTATTTAAGCTGCAAAAATGCCGAATGAATTGTCGTAATGTAGATAAATGTTGAACAAATAAAGGAATGTTGAGTTTCTTCAAATTTAAGCTTCTTTAGTATTTTCTATCAAATAATCAAGTTTCAATCCAAACTATTCAAATTATTTTACTATTGAAAAATATTGACTGAATTGTTTAAATGACCAAAAATGTCGACTAACTTGTCGTGGCAAAGAAAAATATTGACCAAACAAAGGAATGTTATGCATAAAATTTGGATTTAATTTTATTTTAATCATTTTAATCTAATAATGAAGTTTCTATCTAAATTGTTGAAATTGTTTTAGTGGTGAAAAGTGTCAACTGAATTGTTTACGTGGCAAAAAATAAATACTAAATAGTTAT
The DNA here is from genome assembly GCA_017589665.1 of Selenicereus undatus. Taxonomy (NCBI): domain Eukaryota; kingdom Viridiplantae; phylum Streptophyta; class Magnoliopsida; order Caryophyllales; family Cactaceae; genus Selenicereus; species Selenicereus undatus. Next base: position 91,134,790 of record JACYFF010031959.1, read on the forward strand.
CACACGAACAAATCGTGACCAAATGAAGGAAACTTGAGCTCAGAACTTAGATATGAGGTTTTTTTTTAATCATCTCTATCTGATGATCAAGTTTAGAGCTAAATCATTCAAATTTCTTTAATGGCGAAAAATGTCATTGAATTGTTTAAGTAGCGAAAAATATCAATTGAATTATCGTGGTAGGGATAAATGTTGATCAAATGAGGAAAATTTGAGTTCCAAATTTGTGTTTAATCTTATTTTAATCTTTCCTATCAGATAGTCAAGTTTTGATCCAGATTATTAAAGTCGAATTTTTTATGTAAATTCGAGCTAACAACAACAACACCTCCCAGTGTGGGTCCCGCTTTCGCGGGGTCTGGGAAGATCCAGTTGTAGGCAACCTTACCTCTACCGGTATTCCTACCCATAGAGAGGTTGATTCCAAGAGACCCACGAAAAAGGTTTTGTGAAAAATTGTTATAGAGAAAAGCGCTTGCGAAGCATTTAAAGAGGAAAATCAGTGCCAAAGAAGCTGAAGCTGAAAAAAAACTGAAAGAACGTACCTCAACAATCCACGTTAAGCAGCTGCCATCACCCCCAGAAAAGAGCACAACCTGCATATGAGCATGACAAACCCCCACCAGCACTAAGCCCCTGCAACTACTGACAAATTCGAGCTAACCATAACACTAAAAGAGTTGAATAAAGAAAATCGACCTCCTTTGTTCTCAAAATGGAAATCATCTTCTTCCATTGGAGGGAAAATGATTTTCCATCGGAAAATAGTTTGATATCCTGTACTTTGTAAACAGTGGAAAATTAGAAAACCATTTTTCGGGAAAATCTTCCCCAACCAAATGCTACCTTAGTTTTATCTAATTTTGTAAGAAATAAGTTGATCCAAGTTGAAGAAAGTTAAGGAATTGGAGCTCGACAATTCATATCTTAACCATCCGCTACTAATGATGAGCCTTCCGTTAGTCCCATTTACTTTGTGCCACAATTATGGAAGTGTAAGACCCCAATCGTAGTATCCCTGTCCAAAGTTTGCCAAATCTTGCCTTCGGCGGCCATGATGGAGTTGTTGCTACCTTTTTTGACATTCATAGCTTGCCTCCCGAGTGATCATGGCATGTATCATATGCCTGCCCATCTCTAGCTTGTACTCAGGCCTAGCAACGCAAGACACGGGTAGTTGCATCAGGTAGAATAAGCCGGCAGGCAAGTACCTTCTAGTTGATCTTGTTTAGGCCTTAGCCCACTTGTTTAAGCTTGAATTTTGAGTTTTCTCTCATGCTGTCAGGTGTTTGATGAAATGCTTGAAAGAATTTTTATCTATCTTTTTGGAAAATTAACTTATGTGAAAAGTGAGGCCAACTATCTAGTATGGTCAGGGAGGCTAGTTAGGTTTGGACATGAAAATAGCCTAAATCCTTGTTACATCCAAAGTTGCTACTCTTGTGACTCAATTGGGCTAACCTTATGAAAATAGGTGGTTAGAGCAATTAAACTAGTCTTTGACTCTCAAAAAGGGCTTAGGCGAGCTATAATGGTGTAATCCACCATCTCTGAATGCTAGCATAACTTGAGAAGGATTAGGGTTTGACTTACTTGGTTGATTTATCTTAGGTTGAATCACAACGCGATTCTTTTTGTTTGTTCCATTCTTTTAGTTTACTTTATATTGTCCTTTATTTTGTCTAGCTTAGAACACTTGAGTAAGCTTTGGTGCTTGAAAATATAATCTCCTGTGGTTACGACTGATACTCATTGGTTACTAGCCACAACTATACCATGTACTTGCAAATTACAATTGTAACATAACAAGTTTCTAGCACCATTTCCAGGGAACTTGATGAGTCATATGGGCAACCCACGTTCAATCTCTGACAACAGGGTAAAAAAGCTCGATAAGTCCAAGTGCAAGTTTGCTAGGTAGCTGTAGCTTGCAACCAAAGATACTAGTTGTATCTATAAGGAACTTGCTTTAGAGTACGAAGCTAACTCTAATACTCAAATCTAGGCTACAATTAAAGATGATGATTTAATTAAGCAAATTAAACAGTACTAAACAAAGCACTTTCGATACATGAAATCAGGTACTAAACGTTATCTTGAAGTTCACCACCTTATTATGATTCAAGATTAATTATCAATTCTTTCGAATTTGTATACATACATTTGAGTGGATAAATTATAGTTAATGGCTATATATGCCTTCTTTCAAAGGTTAAAAGACTCGTCCAATAACTCCAACCATCTATTTTTTTTTTTAAAATTAGCCATGAAAAGACTGCAAAATCAAGCTACGGATGGCAATGGATCGGGTCTGGATCGGGTCCGCCAAGATCCAAATCCAAATCCGATCCAAATTTGCAGGGTGTATAAAATTTGGATCCAAATCCGGATCCTCTTAATCTAAAGGGTCTAGCGGGTCCTTAATGGGTCCTGCTACTTTGAGTCACGTTTTTTTCGATTTCTTATTCTTCTCAACAAAACAAAAGTGCATACATAAAATTTTGTCATATAATTGACTTCTCTGCCATAATACATAGCAAAATACTGAATTATTGAAATGAATAATATACTATCAATTTTGTTGTTGTGACATTGTATGGTAAACTAATTTTATTAGCAATTATAGGATAAGACATGCAATTTGGGGTATTCAGATATTGGTTTGATAGTGAACTTAGGGAGTCCTACATGCTTTCGGTTCTTATAGGGCAATTGGATAAGGTATCCCATTACAAAAATGCGTATTTATGAGTAACCATAACAAAATGTAACAAATATTAAATTTTATTTAGAATTTTAGATATTTGTTTATCTCTAATTAGGGTTTGAGGTTTCATCCTCTGTCACCCAGGTCTGTTAGAGATATGGTGGAAGCATATGTGGCTGCGGATGTAGAACAAGAACATAGCTCTGATAAAACTACCTGGGAGTCTGGATAGAGGTGCTAAAAAATGGACAGAAGTGTCGGAAAATAGCCGATCTGTGAAGGGGTAGCGCCGAGATGAGAGTAATGTGTCTAGTTCTGGTGAAATCGCGATAAACAAGACTGAAGGGTTGCCACAAAGAGGGAGGGGGCTCGCGTGAAGCCCTAGACTCTGGAGAATGAGGATTGGAGGAGATGGGGTAGAGATGTGGAGTGGTGGATGTCGGAGGAGACGAGGACGCAAGAGTAGAAGAGCGAGGAAGAGAGGCGCGACTAAGAGGACTGAGAAATGAGAAATCTGAGACCAAAACTGAAAACCCTAACGCCTATGTTATACGAACAGTCAAAAAAAATCAAATGGGTCTGTGTACGAGTCTAGGGTCGAGTCTGGGTCTCAAAAACTCAGGTCCACATCCAAATCCGACCTAGATCCAATAGGACCTGGATCCTCTAAAAATCCAACATGTCCAAATTTTTTGGATCCAAATCCTTAAAAATGGATTGGGTCCGATGGATCTGCATTGGGTCCAGGATCTACTACTATCCCTAAATAAAGCAATCGTTAATCCCAATTAGAACTCTAATTATTTTAATGTTACGAGTCTAATAGTTCATTAAGCCATGCTAAGTAAAGGTTCCATCTTTTAATGTTTTCTCAAACCCAATCAAGATATATATAGATGAAAACTCTTTTGAGCCCCTCATCTAAAAGTGAAAAACCAATGTGCAAGCGTGAAACAAGGTCAATAAGATTAATTCATGATCATTGAATCATAATAGGGGTTAATACCAACTTGAGATAGAAATTTTAGCCTATAATCATGCTTTTAATCACAAACTTAAACGTACAAATCACAACCATGGTTGAAATAATAGAAAATAAGAATTGAAAATAAGAATAGGGAACTAGAGACCAGCACTCTAAGAGTCATTCATTTGAAAGAGCAAGGATCTTTAAATCACAATAGTGACGATCTCCAAATAAAAGTTAACTACAAGTTGTTGAAATAACCCTCCAAAACCAATTGTTTTCAATGATATAAAAACCTGTTCTAGGACAACCCCCAAGACACTATATGCGAAGAGCAATTCCATGGGCGAAAATAGGTGTAGCATGGCTGTGCATTGACTTTCTAATTTTGACTTGGGTGGCATGGTTGTGTCATATAACATGGCCAGTTGTGCATCCCCTTGATGTTTCTGGCTCGGTTTCCACAAATTTTGGCACGGTCATGCCATCATGCATGGGTGCCCATATCAAATCGATCTTTCATGCTTCATCGTTTTGCAGCTGCCCTCATCTCTTTAAACCTTTTCCTTCTTTAAATGATCCTTTTTTGTCCATTTTTCAGTCATTCATCATCAATTCTTTCAAATTTGAAAAAAAAAATGCCTACAAAGGGAATATCATCCAAATGAGATAAACATGAACAAAGAGAAGCAAATTTGACCTAATCCCAGCTAAGTCCAAGGAATGGGTAAGGAAAAAGATGCCAAAACAAACAGTAAAACTAGTGATACTAAAGGTTTATCAACTCCCCTGTCCCATGCTCATTTCTTGCTTGTCGCTAAGCAAGATCGAAATCATAAGAGATTAACAAACGAGAGTAACATCTAATCCAAACCTCCTTAGGGAAGGCAATGATAATCAATCAACGAAGCATGATCATACACAAGGTAGCCCAATGTAGATGCAGAACATTTTCATCAAAGCACACACCAAAATATCCAATACCACAATGCCAAGTTACATTACACAATCAATACGCTCAAACCAAGCACTAAACTAGCCAAGCCTAGTAGAACCTCTTCTTGAGGAATATGTTGACTCTCCCTCTCATTTACTTGCTTCTTGTAGTAGTTCTCTCAAATTAACTTCCAAGGAACACTCTTACCGTATGCTTGGCAACGGTAACCTGAAACTTGATAAGTCAAAAAGGCAAGTGCATAATGTTGCCATTGCTAGCAACCGGCAAGCATGAGTCGTATATATAGGGAGTTGCATTTTCAAATACCAAGGTTAACTTAAGCATTTCAAGTTAGACAAAACAAAGGATGATAGAGAGCAAACTAAACTAATGAAACAAATAAAAAAAGACTGGGGGTTATGATTAAACCGAAGATTAAGTCAGCAAATCAATTTAAACCCTAATATTCCCAAGTTATGCTAGCTTTCAAAGTTAGCCGCTTGCACCATTAATGCTCACTGAAGTTGTTTTTCAAGGGTCAAAGACTAGTCTTATTATTCTAACCACCTATTTTCATGGGGTTAGTCCAGTTAAATCACAAAAGTAGCAACTTTGGACCTAACCAGGATTCAAATGACTTTCATGTCATGACCCTAGCTATCCTCCGAATGAACACTAAACAATCGACTGCACCTGTCAACATAACTTAAATGCACAAAAATACAAATGAAAGTTATTCAAGCATTTCATCAAATAACTGGTAGGCATAAGAGAAAACTCTAAATTCAAGCATAAACAAAGTACGCTAATTAAGGCCTAAACAAAATTAAGTAGTCATCTCAAGCGCTAATCACAACCCAAGAACACAAACTTATCTACAACTAAACATTAAAAAACAAATAAACCAAAGAGGAATTAAGCTTGCATACAAACTAAAAGGCGTGAAATTTAAAAGAGATAAAGGAGGGAAACACATTCTTGAATCTTGAAATCAAAAATGTTATATACAATATACATAAATCTTATACACATTATACATAAACTCTAAAAACAAGCCCTCCAGACCTGAGGAAAAGGTTGTATCTAAAAAAGACATGCGAATTGTGCTTAAATAATATGAAAAGCTAGTGGTTGCCACAGCCATGTCATATGGGAAATATGTCCATGCCAAGCCACGACTACCAGCAGTTAAAAAACAAAAATCAAATTGCAAATAGTATAGTAGGCACAAGCTTTTGCCACTAGACATGGCTACTCACGCTAGGTGACACGATCGTATAATCTAACAAGGTTGCCCGTGTCTGGCTCTACTGGGCTCGAGCATAAGACGAGGATAGATAGCCGCTTGGCACATGGCGTGCACCTTTGGGAATCTTGATGTAAATGTCCAAAAGGATAGCGGCGACTCCATCATGGCTGTAGAAGGAAAGACTTAACAAAGTTTTGAAAAGAATGCTACAAGTTGGGTCTCAAACTTCCACCATTGAACTAGAAAGTTCATGATATTAGCTAGAAATTCATCTTGAATAGCGAGGGTCAAGGCATGAACTTCCGAACTCTAATTCTTCAAGTTTCTACACTTTAAACTTAAATCAGAAGATTTACTTAATTCAACTTATTTCCTAAAATTAGATAAGACTAAGTAAAACTTTAACTAATAGAATTTATTAAAATAAAATCTGAATAGATAAGATATAAAAGTACAATTGATGACCTTTTTCCTGTACGATTATTCACCAACCAAAGGCTAAGTCCACAATGAAAAGTCAAGACGGTGAGTGGCAAACAAATGGCTCTTAGCTACTAGTGATTGAATTGACCGTTAAATGATTCAATCAATTAAAAGTGTTCAATATATTTACTAAAGGGATATTCTATATAATGTTAGGAAGATATTATTTTAACTTTTAGGAAGATTATCATCTTGTATGGAATAGTATTATATCTAGAATCCTATCGTTTTTCGAAAAGTTAGTACTGTATTCTCTATCGTAATATTCATATAAGTAGTGGTAGACTCAACCCTATGTGGTTGTCTAGCCACCTTTCTTGTCATGGTATCAAAATTGCTGATTCTAATTTAGACCTTCAATATTAGCTACTTTGATAGTGGACAGTAGCCAATTTTGGTTCCATCTACCGGACAAGCTACAGTTCTATAATATTATTTCCTTTTTATAATACTTCACATCAAATAAAGCCCACTATGCAATAATTAATTTTAATTTCACAGCCTGATGAAGTCTCAATATGTATCTTCCACCCTCTTGCTTGTAATACTGCATGGACACATATTAGCATTATCCAAGGATGTTGCTTTGGACCATTGGCCCTGTTTGGCAAACAGCCGTTAGCTGTTAGCTGTTAGCTGTTAGCTGTTTGTATTAGCTGTTTGAATTAGCTGTTTGTTGAAAAACTGTTTGGTAAAATTAGTTGTTTCTGACAAAGTTGTGAGACAAAAAGCTAATTCTTCAAAAAAGTTCATGGAATTAGCTTTTTGTGAGACAAAAAGCTAATTCTTCAAAAAAGCTCATGGAATTAGCTTTTTCAAATTAGCTTTTTGGATCCAAAATGCTCTTTTAAAAAGCTCTTTCACCAAACACCCAAATTAACTTTTTTACTTGGTCAAAAAGCTAATTTTGGTCAAAAAAACTCTTTTTGGCCAAAAAACTCTTCAAAAAGCTCGTTGCCAAACGGGACCATTATCGTCATCACCAATATTTATAGAAGCTTTACTATGAAAATATGCTTCGTTGCTATTCGCGTTGTCATTAAGTCATCGTTCTCTCTATTTTGGCCTAATTTTTTCATTGGTTAGATTAGATATGTACTTCGATTCTTCTCTCTATCAACTCTTTCCTAGATCTTTATCCCAATTTTTTTTTTATCTCTTTTATTTTCTTTTCCTAGATCTAGCTATTTTGCCCTTTTTCCTTTTTAACCCCTTTAGAAAATTTTTCTTCATGGCAATCTCCATTACAAAAAGATAGACAACTTGTGGCATAATCGTCAACCACGATACTACCGATCAGCTATAACTTCCTACTCAATTTTACAAGACCAATCTTATTATTCATAGTTTAGACAGAAAATTATATAATTTTATACTCTTTAGCATATGATTTTAGCTCAAAACGATTATTATTTTAGAACTTTATTTGTGCTTTATTTATTTTATAGAAAAATCAAAAATGAAGAAATTTGGTGGAAAATGATGTAACAGGGTCAAGAACTCAAATATAACCTTTAGCTGATTTCCTATTCTAGCCAAAAGCAAACCAAAAAAAAAAATAAAAATTGTCCAGAACCCGTCCTCCTCACGTGCTTTCTTCCCCCCCGCCCTTCTTATTCTCTCTCCAGCCATTTCCTTCATTTTGTCTTCTTCGAATCAGTAGCACTATCAGCACCCCATCTCCTTTATCTTCCAATTCCAGCACCACCATTCTTCTCATCATCCAGCTTCATCATCTCCACCATCATTCACACTATCATCCTTACACTACGGATCACCGAATTGGCTCACCACTCTGCCCGTCTCCACCGTTTATCAAGCGGAGAAATCGAGGGCCAAGAGAAGAGGTAGAATCCACCTTGGAACCCATATAAAGCAAATAGCAGCGACGAAATCACGAAATTGAGAAAATTAGGGTTTTAGGTTTTAATTTCTAGCATAGTTTAGATAATTTTAGGGTTTATTTGGGTTTATTTCATTAGAATTTACCATGTTCTTCATTTCGCCAATCTGTTTTTAGAGCTTACGAATTCTTGTAATTTAAGGTCAAACCTCTTAAATTTTTGGTTGTAATTCACTGTTTTGTGTTGAAATTCACGATTTAAGCTTTGAATATGCTCAACCATTGGTTCGATTTTGCGGTTTTTCCTTCCCCAGCTCCTCTGTTTTCTACGTTCAAGTTGGGTGCGTATTATTATGGGCTCTATTGTTACCGTCTTATTGCTTATGCTTCCATTGATGGCATTTTAGGACGTTGAATGTCAGGGCTGAATTCCACTGATGGCATTTTATTTCAATTTCTCCCCATTCCCCATTCTCCTTCTTCTTTGCTTCATTTCTAGGTTCCGTTCTGGTATGGTTTCCCTCAATTAATGGAGGTTTGAACCATCATGGTGTGGCTTAGCTTTTGGCAAGGAAGCCCTGTTGAATGCATTCCCAATTTCCCGTTTGCTCTCTTTCATTGTTGATTTGCCCTTTGCCTATTTCATGTTTATTTTAAGGGGTCAGGCAGCAGGTGATGATAGCATTTGACTAGTGCTTTGGTCTGACAAACTTCAGCTTTGATTATTCTATTTTGAGGTGATTATGTAAATAGATTAGCTAGAACATTTATGCTTGACAATTTTCTCTCTTTGCATTAGATATTTAAGATGACTAGTAGTTATTTAGTTTTGACTCTGTATTCATCTTATCTTATCAATTGTCATGTTGGATTGTCATTTTGGTCAGCTAAAGTTGGTAGAATTTAGAAACTGTGATTAGTGACTTGTTAGATGTGAGTTAAATTTTCTTGATTACTATATTTCATCAATAATCATGATAGTGTAAACTTTATTTGTGGCCTAATTTTATTCTCAGGAGACGACCTGCAAATACTACAGTGATATCTACATGCTTCCGGCATATAATTTCACTTATGAAAATTACATACAAGTTTTTGACGCTGTTGTCAGGAACGACGGCATGAGATTAGGCTAGCTATTCTTTTATTTGATCCTTTCCTGTTGTAAATATTATGAATTTGTTTGGTTTATGTCTTTATCAGTAGTGGCTTAGTTTATTTTGCTTTCTCTTGAAAGAATCCTAAAAAAATTAGAACAATCAAAAATTGAAAAAAAAAAACATTGAAATTTGAAAATCCCTAAGAAATAGAGAGTTTTGAAAAAATTAAAAATGTTGCAATTTTCTATTTTCCTCAACATGAGCATGAAGCATTTCGACAATATCTGAGTAGATTGAATGACTTTCGTGCTCAATATGTTGATCAATATTTTGAAAAATGAAAAAGTTATCAAGTGATTTTTGAGAGCCTTGATGATGAATATCGAGGTCATGTTGAGACTATGTACCCTAGAGGTTTGGGATATTTGTTTACCAAGACTCTGGATGAAACTTGGGAGTTCTTTGAATATTTGGCTCATGATATTTAGAAGTATGACAATGCTAGAGGTATCTTTATTCACCCCATTTCTGAACCTTATGTGATTCATCTACAACTTTGGATAAGAGTTAGCTTGGAGGTATACCTTATGAGCATCCTCATACTCTATGTGCTCCAGTTTCTTGTGATTATTGCTGCTACTTTGATCATGATGTTGATTCTTGCCCACTACTTGGTAGGCCATACAGATTAGAGCATTGGTTGCTTTTAATAGGGAGTTTTACTTGCATAATTTACTCAAATTCGACCCTAGTTTAGGCTCTCCTACACCTGAGGTCAGGTCTTATGAGCATCTTGATGTTAGGAGTGAAGTAGTGATCCCTTTGAGTCATGATTTTTATGTTGATTCACATTTGGATAACCTTGAGCAAGTAAGTGATGTTTATCTCCTTTATTAGTTGCACCTTCCCTAGAGCTTAGCATAGTTAGTGACATCCTTGAGGGTAGTCTAACTATTCATGGATTCGCCTACATCAGGGGGATAGACTTGAGACTGATGCTAGCTCTAATGATCAGTGTAGCATATTTGTTGAGTCAGATGATAAGTTTACCAAGGAGCAGTCATTTGATGAGTCTTCTACTATAGAGTTCAGTGAGGTTACACCTCACATGGAGCTTGTTGGTTCAATTTCCGTTGAGGCTTACCTTGACTTAGCTCCCACTCCTCCCATTTTATCTCTTTCTTCCCCCCTCCGTTTTTCACCCTTCTTCAGGCTCTCATGAGTATATTTTTGTAGAGTCTGAGACTTTTACGTTTAACGGTTATTGTTTAGATTAGACTCTTGATGATATTGACATAGATAGACTTCAAGATACAGACTGGAGTCTATAGGTTTTAGATTAAGTAGATCGAAGATCGAATGCCTACATTGTGGTTTCAGTGGTGTAGAAAAAGGGAGGAGAACTCACTATTGATGAAATGACAATACCAAAGATCGAGAAATTTAAATATCTAGGCTCTATCATTCAACGGAAAGGGGATATTGACGAGGACATTAATCTGCGTATAAAAGTGGATTGACAAAAATGAAAGAATGCTTCAAGTGTATTGTGCGATAAGAGGATGCCTGTAAGGTTAAAAAGCAAAGTTTATAGTATGATAGTTAGACATGCTCTGTTGTATGGCTTGAAGTGTTGGCCAATAAAAATGACACAGGTACTAAGGTTGACGGTAGCAAAGATGAGGATGATTAGATAGATGTGTGGCTATACCAGAGTGGATAGAATTAGAAATGAAATAATTAGAGGTATAGTTAAAGTGGCTCCCGTTGAGAATAAAATGAGAGAGACTAGACTCAGATGGTTTGGTCACACGAAGAAGAGGGGTATGGATGTTCCTGTGCCGAAATGTGAGAGGATTAACATCCCTGAAGGTAGAAGAAGTAGGGGGACGACCGAAGAAGAGCTTAAACGAGGTGATTAGACAAGACTCGAAAATTTAAGGGTTGACAGAGGACATGGCTCAAGGTAAGAAACGTTGGCAGGATAGAATTAAGGTTTTGAATCATAAAGAGGTAGTCGTGCATAGGTCATTTGGTCGTTGTAAGGTAGGTTATATTGTTGTGTGTGACTACTTTTGTTTCCTTATTTTTCATGTCATATCTGTATGCAGACAGTGCATTCATTTGGGAGAGATAGTATTAGCCTAAATATGTTTGTAAAGGTATAGTACTCTCCTCTGGTATGTTGTACTTATATTTTACACAGCTAATGTCACCTGCTCTGTTAGTATTTCGTAGTTCATCCCCTACTGCTTTTTTAAAATTATTTTCTATAAAATATTTTCACACAAAAATTTTATGGATATCTTGAAATCAATCTCTTTACGATATCTGTAGAGATAGGGTTGCTACGTCTGGATCTCCCCAAACCTCGTGAAAGCGGGATCCACACTGGGAGGTGGTATTGTTCTTGTTGTTGTAGACTTGAGGATCACATTAAGGTAGAGGACTTCACTTTATGTCATCCTATGGACATTAATTTTCATATATAATTTGATTGGTTTAGCTTTGGTCATCTCCTCTCCTCTTTTAGAGATATTGGATTTCATTTAGGATATGCAAACCACTGTAGATGGTTTATGCTTTCATATCAATATTTTAAGCACACACGAGCAAATCTATCTTTCAAGCGGAGAAGAGCTAGCTCTAACTAATATCCCAACAGACTTGAGGGGATCAACCAATGAATCTTTATCCCAAAACTCCCAAAGAAGCTGAGGAACTTGGACTACTGATCAATTATGCATTTATACCTATACTAGTAGAGTAAGAGTCAAAGAAAAGAAACCTAGTTATCAATGACAAAGTTTAGACCACTAACACACCATGGCCTCTTGTCATATACCAACATGATCCAATGCATTTATTGTCATATACAAAAGGATCCAAACTGAGCCTGCCCAAAATAAGAGCGGGCCGTACGTCGCTATTTTCTCACTGAAAATAATAATAATAATAATAATAATAATAATAATAATAATAATAATAATAATAATAATAAAATCCCCTCTCCCTCTCCCTCTCCCTCTCCACACCTCCTCAAGTCGACTGTTCCGTCTGCCTCTCTTGGATCGATCAGCCAGAGCTCCTCCTCCGCTCACTGAAACGATCAAGGTGCGTTCTCTCTGTCTCTCTCTCTCTGTCGATTGTTTGGTTGACTACGCCATTATCAGATCCGGTTCCATTAGAATTAGATCCGAAGTTACTCGGATTCTTTTCGCTGCATATGAAATTTTGGTTTTGAGTTTATAATTTTGTTGCTGAATTATGTCTGGTGTAATTTTTCGAATCTGACTGAAAATTCAATTGGGTTAGCGTTTCCGTATCAAATGGTAGGTAATTGAAGTTGTCGAAACTCTCAATTGTGCTATGCATGTTAATGCTTGGCGTTTGGGTTGTTTAAAGCGACTGATTTGTTCTAGGTTTGTGCGATTTCTGAGTCTTTTATGGTGTTCAATGACCCGTTGCTGCAGACAATTTATTGTAAACGTGGGACTCTAAGTGATGCATATCAAGCCCCAAGCCAACTCTTGGCTACACCCTCATTCATAGCAAAGTCCAAACTAACCTCCCTTGATCAAGAAGGTTACCATTCTAGAACTACATATGTATTTACTTGGCTTTTGATCACCCAAACGACGTCAATAGGGTCGTACCTTGATTTGTTTGGAAGCTTAGGGCGTCTATTTAAGGATAATGCGATAAATTTCTGAATTAGGTTGCATTTTATTTTCCTAAAGTTATGAAAATCGCAACTCCTATAGTGCAAGTTTTTATCGGTAAACTTGCTGAATTTGAGTTAAGTTTGGATCCTATATAATAAGGCCCAACTAATGCAACTCAAAGGTTTATTGATTCTTTAAGTTGTCTATTTTAGTCTCATGTGCTAAAATTTGGCATTGAATTTTAAATTTGGGAGAAATTGCCAAAATAAGAGTGTGCACAAAAATTCAGTTTTAGAGCAATTTGAATTTTGGCCTTATTTGAGATGGTCAGAGCTATGATAGGATTACTTAATATCAAATGAATCTGCACACACGAAGGAGGAGGCTCCAAGTGGCAGCACCCCCATTCGTGGAGTAGAGCTTTCTAGGAGCTTCCTAGAAGGTTGGGAAACAATCTTGAAAAAACACAGCTCATTGTAGTTGTCACTATCTTTAGCATTTTGATCTATTTTTCTAGGATATTTTGCAAGCCCCATATTGGTCCACTTGCACCATTAATGTATCAACTAATCCCCTCAATTTTAGATATTTATAGACTCATTTCCCTCCATGTATACTATGCTTGAGTTGATTATGAAATGAAAGGTACAATGCCATCTTCTCTAAAAATCTCTACATCTTTATCTCTTAATTAAGAGTGATGATTAGAGCCTTTCCTTTATAGTTTCTCTTTGGTGGCTTGAAGCCTTTAAGAGAGGGATTTATTGGAAAGTTTTAATCTGTCATTACAGTCTCATTTTTGGACACAAATTTCACAATCCCATTGATTGTTTAAGATTGAATCTAAAGATGAGCATCCTTTGAAGGCAATACTTTCTTTTATACTTTACTGTTGGGAGTTTGAGGATTCATCCTCATCAATAAGTTATGAATCAGAAGATAGCAATAGCTAATTAGTGGAAAATGGTTTTGAATCACAACTACTCATAATTTCAATCCGTTGCTTTGTACGTTAGGGCATAATTTTGTCATATGCTTGACATAAAAATGTCAGTTTGATGTTGCATTTTCGTTGGAGGGGTTATGTGTTCCTTCATTTCTCATTGCTGCATGTCGACTAGCGGCTCAAGTGTTTTAAAAAGCAAGATTATTCATTGTTCATTAAGATAGGAACAATTAGTGTTTGAGTCCTCCAAGCTTGCAATAGGATGACCAATTAGGCTTTATTCCATATGTTGTTTTTAGGGTCTGTTCATTTTCAATATTTGGGGGGAGCAGTTAACGAGTTAGAACAAGTTGGAGGCTTGGAGCAGGTAGGGGCAGATTTGGAGCAGTTTTGTGGGGGAGAGGTTTGTAGTAGGTTGGTGCAGGTTGAAGCAGGTTGGTGCAGGTTGAAGCAAGTAGGAGCATATTCGAGCAAGTTGGAGTAAATTAGAGCATGTTGAAACTTGTGCAAGTTCAACATGCTAAACACAAACAGGTTGTTCGTGTGGATTAGATTCTTAGAAGAATATGATTCTCCACCTAAGAACAAGAAAGCCCCTTCTATGTGGAGATGGCAACGGGGAGGGTACGGGGCGGGTTGAGTCATACCCTCATCCATACCCGTTTTCGAAATTCGTACCCATGCCCTTACCCATTGGGTATTAAAATTAATACCAATACCCAAACCCATACCTTACCCATCGGATTTTGCGGGTTTTATTCGGTTCATATAGAGAATAAAAATTAATAACCATATACAACCTATATCCAAGTGCGATATATATTTTTGTCATTATAAGATTGCAAAGTTGTGATATTTTAGGAATATATTGTTTAGAAATGTGAAATCAAATACATTGTTGACTAATTTTTTGCTAGAAGGATTTGGATTGGACTTAAACCGGAAAAATGTAAAACAAAAATATTTTTTTATTTTATTATAAAAACGGGTACGGGTAGGATGCGGGTATGGGGCAGGTAAGGGCTATACCAATAGCCGTACTCATACCTGTATCCGTTTTCCAGTACTCGCCCCATATCCATTTAAAACTCATTTTCACCACCCACTTAGGTTTTAAATGAAGCGAGTTTTATGGATTTTAAATGGATACGGGTTTCTTTACCATCCCTACATCTATGATAGTACATTCAAGCATAAACAGGATCATGAAGAACCGTTTTGTTGATGGAATCTGAAAGGAGTGCAAATTTTTTTTGTGATTGCTCTATTAATCCGGATTTTACCAAGTGAGCTGTGAATGGTTTAGTTCTCTCTGGTAGACAGCTTCCTAGGGAAATGGGTTCTTCATCTTATTCCTTCCAATGGAAGAACTATTGTCGGTGTGCGTAGTAATGCTAGAATCCAAGGTCACATTGGTGCTTTGGCAAGATGAGATGAGACGATGTTTACACTTACGACCAAAAAACCTTGCGGCAATAATATTTCCGGAATCTGGACTGTTTTGATGCTCGCTTGGTGATAAGGTTTCAAAGGAGCGGAGAGGTTTCTTTGCATTTGTATGATATTTTATGCAGTGCCTTACCAAAAGAGGGGGGGTGGGTGATGGAATCATCAAGACTTATTTTAGGAAGAAGTATAAGACTAATAATTAAGATATTTTATTGGAATTATAGTTTATTATGGTTTCCTATTTCTATTAGGATTTGTATTATGGTGTCAAGTATTATTAGGAATATTACACTTTCCTATTTCTATTAGGAGTCATAATAGCTCGTGTTAGGAATGTTACATACCTATAAATAAAGGGTTTATGAACCTTTGTTGATCATCCATTATTGAGTATTGATTATTGAATGAATGTTGATTTGATCACAAAGATGCCAATCCCTTTCTTCCCTCTTTCTTTCTAATTTTCTGTGTTTTCCCCTTTTCTTCACCCAATCTCTATCCATGGGGGTCTTGCGTCTTCCTGAAGTTGCTGTTGGGTTATAGCTCTCTCTTCATTATAAGGGATGAGGATGGTAGAGCAGTCTGATAATGTTGTGTGTCGAAGGCCTTTGAGAGAACATGGTAAATTTGGAATGTATGACTAAAAATAAGACTGAAGATTTGGGGGGGGGGGGAGATGGGGGAATTTGAATTACCTGTGATACTGAAGATTCTGAATTGGTTGGCACCAATGTGGTTTTGTTGTAGAATCTGATTGAAAGATAGTGGGTACTTGAATCAAGCGTCTGCTCTCTGTGTACATGACACAGTATGGCATATGCTGTTGCATACTTTATTTATCTTAGGTGTATAAAATTGCATTTAATAAATGAAAGTGGGAAGCCCCTGTTTGTGCTTAGTGATCTTTGGAGCAATGTGCTTGCTGGACGGCAAAACTTTGTACCTTCAATTAGAATCTCTTCATGTGAAGTCACAAGGGCGCAGGATCATCATAATTTTTATGGAGCCTTTACTGCAACTAGCAATAATTGACTGCCTTGTAGAATCAGGAATTTTGTATTATGCTGGAAAGTCTTGATGTCATTTCTTTCCTTTGCACAAACCTGTGTATTCTGGCAATTGGCAAATGAACATCATTCAGTTGCGTTGATTTAGCTTCTAGATCTCGAGAAGTGGGTACATTGTCTTGTGACTCTTGTCTTCTGCCATCTCTGCTTGGGTCTCCAAGGTCATCTCTGCTCTTTATGTGCTCTAGCTCCCCCTTCCCTGCCTCTCCCCTCCACCCTTCTTAAAAGACAATATCAATGGCGAAACATTTCTGGTATGACTTTGTGATTTGATTTGGTTAATGGTAATTGACTTGCACAGAAATGGCACTCAATGGAGCAGCTCCTGCAAGAGGAACAGCAGCAGCTGCTGCCAGCCTTCGCCGAAGGAGAACAACAGGTGGTGGGGCTGCCGCTGGAGCTAGCGGAACCATGCTTCAGTTCTACACTGATGATGCTCCAGGTCTTAAGATTTCTCCAAATGTTGTTCTCATGATGAGCATTGGTTTCATCGCTTTCGTTGCCATCCTCCATGTTGTTGGCAAGCTGTACCTTGTTCGCAAAGACTGAATCGCTGATGCTTGGGGCACTCAAGTTTGAACTTAGGGCAGTATGACGCTTTTGTTTTTAGAAGATAACTAGAAAGTATACTGTTTTAGATGGTCTGGCAGATTACTGAACCTTTTTGAAATTTGAAAATGCTAATGCATGTTGAATTTCGGAGATGCTGTTTGTAGCTTCTCTTGGCGTATGGACTTCGTTTCAGAGCTAGTAAGCTGGGTTGAAAATGGTGATATTGACGTTCATGCCTTTATTTATTGAATGTGATGGCTAACATTCATATTATGCAATGCATGAAGAAAGCACTTGTGGGCATTATAGCACAGACTTCAAGAGACTCGCTTGGCCTTCACGATGTCTGCCCCCTTTTCGGTGGGGATTCACATCAATTTGAAAGTTGTCCTAGTCTGCCTGTTCAACGAAAGATTGAGGTGGTTGTGGATGTATGTATACACCAATGTGTATGTGTGTGTATATGTAGAAACACATACACATACATACATATCATATATATTTATAAATACATACACATATACGTGTGTGTATATGTAGACACAAACATACACATACATACATATCATATATATTTATAAATACATACACATATACGTGTGTGTAAGTGTGTGTGAG